>VZRW01010342.1:69904-81565 GCA_013398125.1 Aegotheles bennettii
CTGCCACCCAGCCCCTCTGGCAGGGACAGGCCCTCCCGCCCGGGGGAAGCCGCGTGGGAACGCGATCCATCCCATCCCGGGGGAACGGCCACCGCCGCGGGAACAGCTCTGTCGCTGTCCGCGTCGCTTGGCCCGCAGCGGCGTTCTCGGCGCTGCTGTGGAGTCGGGTCCGCCCTGATGGCTGCCAGCGTTTCCTTGTTTGGTTGAGTCCTGGGGAGTTTTGAAGGGGAGAGACTACGACAGGGTGGGTTTAACCCCACCGCCTTGGTGCTTGGCTGTCGGCTGCTTCCGCGGGCACTCTGTGAAAGGCTCCCTGGCTGGCTACCACCTGGCGCCTGAGAACAGCACTGAGCAGGGAGTACAGCACCATTTTTCTGAGGATTTATGCAGCTTCTGGCAGAGCAGGCTGCCAGGTTTGTTAGCTTCTGTTAAATAGTGCCAGTAACACACGGGCCTTCCCAATCCTGAAATCCAAGTTTGTACTGCAGTAACCAAGTCTCCCAGACATGTCGAACCAAGGCTGAAGAAAGTCAGTGCCACATGTAATTGGCACAAACACCATGTGAAACATTGAAGTTCAAACATCTTCATGCTGAATCTCAAATGCCTGGTTTGCCAAAGGTAAAGAGCATCTCAGATCAGCAGCCAGCATGGCTCATCCAATCTGTGACAGCCCAGAAATTCAGCAGTGGGCTGGAAAAGCACCTGTGGGGGATTTGGTTATGCTAAGGCCACACAAAGTGGAACTTCACTGTTTATTGCTGAGTTGAATGGCACTAATAAAAACCCTAACTTATAAGAAGGGTTTAAACCCCCCACCTATACATGAATTAAATGATAAGACTCTTGCTTCTTGTATTGAAGCAAGGGACTAAGATCCAGAGCAAAAACAGATTAAGAAGAAATAGGGTCAAATCATAACCCACCTGTTGACTGGAGCAAGAAGAAAGGGGTGTTTTTACCAGAGAGCGATTACTGCCTTATCTTTACCAGTGTATAGATAGTCCAGTCAAGTCATAGAGACTACACACCTCCAGCCTATCCAGATGGCAGCCAATTTCATTTGTGGAAAGGGAGTAGAATCAGATGTTACACTTGGTGCCCAAACTCTGTGTTGGAACAGAGGCATACTCATTTAAAATTAGTGTTGAGACTGTGAAAGTGAGCTTGAAAATGCAAAGGATTTTCTCTGTGTCTTGATAAGAGAACTGAAATCTCATACAGGTTATGCATACATACGTAGGATGAGACAGTCATTTCCTTTATTTGCATTGCCACTCTTGCTCTGTGATGCAGTTCTGAAAAATGCATTCCCCCTATTCTCTTATCAATCCAAACTGGGAATTGAGAATGACTCAGCATTTCTGAGTAAGATGTGTTTTTCGTTATTAAATAGGGTTACTTCCTATACACTCAAAACTCAGTCTTTTCTGTGGAAGCAAGTGCACTAAAGTAAGCAGAACAAGTGAGGAGAGAATCAAGCCCCAAAGGCCTTTAAGAAGGAAGTCCAGATAGATTTAAAATACAAGAACTGTTTCAAAATAAGATTCGTTTGAAAAGAAAGGTGCCGTGTCACAGCTAGTCAAAAGCATGCTCACAGGGCAAAACCTGTATGAACAAGTACCAGGAAATCAGAGAAGGTGGAAAAGTTCCAAAACTTAAGGAGACTTACCTGGTGGATTTATTTTTAAAGGACACATTATCAAGTACTCAGGCTCAGATTTCCCTGTGAAATCCTAATCAGCTTCCACAAACATCTAGGTTTTAAAAGAAAATCCTCAATTATAATTGAAGCATAAATTTGTTTCTCTTATAACTTAACACCATAACAGAAATGTTATTTCTATTGAAACACAGAACAGTTACCAGGCTGTAAGCCCACAGTTTGGTAAAACTATCTTTACAGGATGCTCTACATAAATGAACTGCTTTAAAGCACTGGATTCTCACCTGAAGAGCCAAATGAGCAATTATTTCTCTAATCCTGTTTCCAGTCACTTGGGAAATTGGGCAGATAACAGACTCAGATGTGAGTGGTTTGCAGTGATAAAGTGGTGCCTTTTTCCTGGACAACACACGTTCATGCTATCACTAACAAGATACTTCAGTACCTGGACAGTACCAGCTTACAAACAAAGAGCAAGTGATTAAAGCTGAATCCAAAGAAGTAAATGCTTAGATTGCTGAGCTGAGGGAGATGTGAAATGTTTCTATCCATGTTATGGTCTCTGGTATCTGGGGAGGTGTACTGGAAGCAAGGCTTTCCAGTTGTACACTTACCCAGGCTGGCTCACCTTAGTAAGATTGGGTCCATTTAAGTTTCCTGATATATAAGTACAATCTAGCTGCTGCACCTCTTCTGTGCTAGGTTTGCACAGGGCATACAGATTCCTTTCCAAAGTCAGAAATCTTTGGCCTCAGGACTTCTTAATTTTGTAACTAATACTGTTTCTCTTCAGGAACAAAGTGTTATTTCTGACAATTAAGCTTGATTTCTCCAGGGATGTCTGAAAACAGATAAACATTTAAGACTGGCAGAGATTTTTAAAATAATCACTCTTCACATTAATTGGTATGCCCAAATTGGAAACAAAAAAATCATTGAAGTTTCCTTCTTTATTTTTTTCCCTGTTTCTGAGATATTTACTGGAATCAGGACAGGGTCTTTTCATTCTTTTGACCTAGTAGCTTTGATACTAAAACAGGAAGACATGAGGGAAAGTTTAAAATAGCTACTGAGCAATGCTTCCTTTTAAAGCTTTCCACTGCCTGCCTTCATTGGCCTGCTAGGCCATACTATCCAAATCTCTTTCTGGTTAATCCATTATTTCTCTATCATCCAGAAGTTCTAACTTAGAAACTGATTTGTCTTGGATAGTAGTCAGTGATTGTCTTATACACACTCCAGTCCTCATAGACATTATGAGTGTTTAGCCAACATTTCCTGTTGATGTTGCCATTATCTCCTGTAAATTGAATCCACCAGGAACATAAGAAGATATGTTTTTAAAAAATTGCCTTATTTTTAAGACAGTGCCGTCATTCTGACACATATATATCAAGCTCTGAAGTAGACAATAGAAATGGTATCAAATATTTCTAAATAGCCAAAGGGCACATGCAAAGCCAACCAATTTGAACTGTGGCTAGAGTAGGGTCTAGCGTTCAGTGATGCTGCTGAATGCCCACATTGGAGCATCCATGAGAAGTACTTTCTGTCATCACTCTTTTCTGGTGGATGATGACCTGGCCTCAATTCATCACTTATTTCGTCAGCACTTAGATGGACACAGCAACATCCTTCAAAACTCAGAATAGTGTGGTGTCTCTTGTAGATACACAGGTTGCATCCCAAATATACCTTTCAATTGCTTCTGACAGAACTGCAAATCAGATATGGGATCTCATATTGGGATTGGGTAAAAGTGCCAGAGCTGAAGTAGCAGAAGATTTCAGTAGTGAATAGCTGTTGGGGGCAGGCGGGAATAGACTTAGTAGACTTAAATAAGAGAACCATGAGACTGCAGACATGGCTGATGTGTATAATTAATAGAGAAAGGGGAACTTTTGGAGGGAGCTAGAAGTAAACAAATAAAGGAAGATTAAAGAATTAAAAAAAAAATGATCATGAAACCTTTAATAAAGTATTATTAAGGATAAGCATTAATCTGAACAATCTGAATAGCGTGTGAGTGAACTTGTATTTCTACGTGATAGCTGGCTTTTGTGCATGAGATACAGACTTAGCTTAACAGGTTAGCTCCATCCTGTGCTCCAAGTTGGGAGAAGATCTGAATGGATGGAAGGGAGTTTGTTAGATTGGCTTTTCTATATTTTCTCTTCCAGAGTGCTACAATTTTGTTGCATTAATACCTGATAGATACAGTTATGAGTCTACTTTTATCTCTTCTTCCACAAAGTAAGCCTGTGAATTAATTTAGAAAATAAATCTAGGAATAATCACTCACATTAGGTGTTATGGTAACAACTTTAGGTCTGCCCTCATCTGCTTTTTTTTCCTGTATGACTGCTCAACATTTACTCTTATAGCTATGACACAGTATAGGGTATCACTTAAAAACATGGGAAGAACCAAGCAGAGAAGGCAATTTTATGTATTTAATTTTTTGAATAGTTAGCTTAGCCTTCCCTCAATTTGGCTGTGTAATGCCACGCCTCCATCCTTCCTTCCTTTCTTTTACCCTGGCAGATAGCAAGGAGCATTTCACAGCAAACCTCTCAGTCACACTGAAAATGGTTTATATATTCCGTGTGAACTTGCTGCAAGGTAGCTGGTCTCTATCGGGAGCTACTCAGAGCACTGTGAGAAGTTGTTAGCTGACCAGCTTGCCTGGGCCCTGAAGCTTCTTCATGCAAAAGGAACACCCTGCTCTCAAAGTGTTGCCTAGGCTGGTCCCATTTACTACTAGTCCAGGTTTAGAGGTTGAGCTGTGTCGTACTATACAACAGTGTGCACATGTATTCTCAGAATGTAAATGCTTATGTTTATAGAAACTATTTATAGGACCATTAGTGGAAAGTAGCAGTGTAACAATGTGAATGACATGAACCTTGAAGCCAAAAGAAAATTGTTGCAGCAAGTAGAATCACAGTTAAAACTTGTGCTTTCTGGTAATAAATCTAATAATCTACCAATCGGGTCTTCAGCATGTGAACCTAGTACAGATTGTGAGTCATTTACTCTTCTATCACTCAGCTACCTAACACCTTGGCCACCCACTGAAAACAGAGGGATGGGTTTTGCTGTTTGACTTCCGTGACAGCAGGTTCTTGCCAGTCCACTGCATTCACTCCCTTCTCACCTACCCTCCCTCTGTTATGACTAACACTGCACTATGTTTGGAATTTCTTACATGAGTGGGTTGGTTTCTTTTTACACTTTTACATATCTGAATGATATGTACTTCTATCTGATTACACCCATCAGAACCTGGTTCAAGGGCCCAGTTGTTTTCCCAAGAGATGTAAGTTCTTCCCATTACATGACTGCAGCTTTAGAGCCTCAGCAATGTTTCACCCAGTTAGCTAATGCAGGAAAGAGCAGCTGTTTGATTCTTGTTGTCTTTGTCATTTTGTTTTCTTAATAGTCACTTGCATTAAATGTATGCTCAGTTCAATTTATGAGGTCATTTTGGGTCACGTGCTGAATAGGACCAATATTAACACTACAGAGAAAATGCGATTTTATATTACTGCTATTTTATGCTGTAGCAGCTCTTTAAGGAACCAGTAGAAGAAAGAAGCTCCAGACAGCTAAGTGCTGTACAAATAAATATGGAAGAGATTTCCTCTGCCACAGAACTTTCAACATCTAAATATATAATGGAAAACAGACTATGGAAGCACGAAGTGGCACTCATTGATGTTCGAACTCACGCAGTGATTCATTTAAGTCTTCTGCTCAGCTGTTGGTAGAATAGTGTTCTGATTTTCTGAACTGTTTCTGTTGCAGGTTTTAAGCCTTTACCATAATTTATGATATTCTTCTTAAAAGTCCAGTCCTGGAATCTCTGCATATGTGGCTAATTTTCTGTCAGGTTTTGATGAAAACTTAAAACTTATGTTTAAAAAAACCTGAAAGTATCAACATTCAAAAGGTATCTCTTAAATTGATGTGATTCTCTTTAGGCAAATCCTGTGGGATTTTATTTATAATTTTGTAACGATATGGGGGTTAACAACAGTGATTGGTGAGCCAGGACAAATCACTAGTGTAATGGTTCAGGCCTTCTAAAAATACAAGATTATAAAAGAATATTTGGAGGGCAGAACAAAAGGCAAGTTGTCTCATGGATTTGGTTTCATAAAACCTTCGCTCCAGAGCTGGGAGAGCTAGAAACATTTTTTAGGAAAGTATTCTCTACTTAAAGCTGCAACATCAGAAACAGTACAGGCGCTATCTAAGGTTGTGACAAGATGCAACAGTGTGATGAAAAGCAAGACAGTATGCCATAACAAGAAAAAGAGCCCTATGACACAGCAGAGCATCAGGAAAAGAGAGACCTCAACCTGTTTTCTACTCTACATGAGAAAAGCAATGAGTGATAGTAGTGGAGGAAGCAGAGTGTTCTCCTTATTCTAGTTTCTTTCTCAGTTTCCCTCTTGATTTACTGATTGGAAGCTGAAGCCTGGATGATAATGAGGCAGAATCTTATATTTTTTCTCTACCCTGTGTAACAGCATTGTGCAGAGACTTCTAAGCTATAAGTAAACATCCCAGCACCGCAGCAAGAACTGATGTGACCATGCAATTCCGTGGCTGTTTCCAGGCACATTGTCTTGAATGCTGTCATGCTTACATGGCCTGCCTTGCTTTCAAGGCTAAGGATCCCCACACAGTGTTGTAACACGTTAGGTACATGTATTTATACAGGTTCAGGGTCTCTGCGCTGCCGAGGCGTGACCTGAAAGTGCATGTGACTTTTCTCACCTCAGGGTAGAGAAATGGAATTGCAGTCTTCAAATGTTGCTGTTTACCTAGACGTCCAAATAAGAATATGAGACTACAGTTTAAGCCCTTGGGTGTATTTACAATAGCTCTTCGCAGCTTTAAGCATTGCGCTGCCAACAATTGGCTGCACCCAAAGACACTCCCTTAGATAGCCTAGTGAGAACTCAGTGCTGCTTGTAGTCAGATCAAGAGCAAACTCTTGTTGACCTACCTGGGTGTAGGGATGGCGGCTGAGGGGGGATCTCTGCCTTCTCTACAGACTTGGAAAGCATTCTGACAGTGGGATCATATGGTTGTAAATAATAAAGCTGAGCAGCATCTGCAAAACCGTTCAAGTATTTTCTCGAAGCAAGACTTAGCTTTGCAAGCTGTATATTGGTCTGCGAGAAGGTACGGTAGGTGTCATGGTGAGTTTATGAATGCTTCTTGGTAGGTTCAACTAAGTCTACTGGACTACCGGACTACTAAACCAGTGGTCTAGACAGGTTAGAATTATGTTTTTGAGACAAAAATGCTATTGTTATTTTAAGGATACAGAACAAAAGCCCGAAGAAAAGAAGATTGAAAACATGAATGTTAGGATCAATCTAAACCACCGAGAATCTCATTTCTATCTATCACTAGATGGATGAATACGTCCACACTATCATTTATGATCCGTATGTGACACACTCAGACAATTCTTATGGGTCTGGAGCTCACTGCATCTTTCCCCATCCCATGAGAATACTTGGAGGAGGTAGTTGTGCCATTAGAATAAACTAATCTGTCATTGGATGATGCTACAGGACTTGCCTGACTTGAAAAATTGGACACACTGGTGTAGTATTTGCTATTTTGAAAACATTTGCCCCCATTGATTTCAGTTGCAGATGTGAGTGTTTTTAGTACTTCTGCAATCAGACTTCAGTGCCAAAGTCAAGCACCTAGAAAATGAAGAACACTGGCTACCTGTGAAAAGTTTGGGTTAAGTGAAGTGAAGAGGAGACGTTACAGCTCACTTGATCAGGATTAAGGATATAATCCTGTTTGTTCCAGCAGCTATCTGCTTTTTGTTATAATCCTTCTGGATTCTGCCAGGAAATTCATGGGGGCCCTATGGAAAACAGTCTCTTTAATATTCTTCTCTAGACCAGCCCCGTTCTAACAACTCGGCTTGATGCAGATGCCCTGGGTTAGCAACTTCCATGCAAATCGAAGAAATTTTGCTGAAGTTATAAACTGAAAATAATATCTTCTTAATAGGAAGTCATAAATAGATTAGTAGTGCTAGTTATATAATCAGCTCCATTCATAACATAAAGACAAACTCATGGTTAGAGCAAAAGTCTCAGAATCTGGGTTCTCTATGTTGACTTCCAGTGTAACTTCAGAGAAGAAAAACTGTGACCAACTCTTCTGCTTAAGGCTGAAGAAAGAGTGGGAAGAGCTAAAATAACCAATTCTTCTTTAATATTGCATGTAAACTTAAACTATTTTCCACCTTGCAAACAAATGAGAAGCATCTCAAGCAAACAAATCTCCAAATCCTGGTTTTGCTGGCTTTGATAGCAAAACAGTTATTCTTATTTTGGTCCTCCACTGACATACAGTGGTGTGATTTTTCTGTTTGCATGAATCGCCTATGGTGTGAACCATTAAAACTGAACAGCTACCACAAGTCAGTCTCCTGATCTGCTGATAGTTTCATTAAGCTGTGCCTTTTAGAAGAGTGGCTTTGAAACTTTGAGAGAGTCTTGAATAAACTTGAAACTGGAAGAGACAGGGAAATATTTAGTCAAAATATGTATGACTCATCTTCCAGTCTTTATCAATATTTTATGTCACAAAGTCATATAAGCAGCATCTCTAGCTGTAAAATACTTGCTCCCTGAAAATGGAGCTAGTGATTCCCTCTAGAAGATGCTCTGCTTATGAACAGTACAAGTTGAAACTGAAATGCTGAGCAGGAAGGTAAACTCAAAAACTGGACTAGTGAGCTATAAATCTCTCGACAACTTTTATCATGATGACCTACATAAAAAGTCCAGCCCCCTGTAACTTTTATTCAGTGTGACCTGAAACTGTCAAGCACTATTACATCTCAGGCATTTATCAGTTCTTTGATATTACTGAACTTGAAGAATTCTCCTCATCCTCACCCTTTTTAGAAGAAAAATATTTCTGAAGCGATTGATGGTCTCTCCCCTCAGTGTAAAGTGTACGCATGAATCCTTACTTGTCATAACATACTGTAAAGTCATGAAATAATCAAGTAGCACCACAAATGAGGACGCCATCATCTCAGTATCTCAGGAGCCTCATAGTTTTCTGAGGATTCCAGCAGTGTTTCTCAGACTGTGATTCATGTCTTTAACAGAACAGGTCAGATATTTCAGTTGAGAAGCCTGATCACATGCAGTACATGCCCAAACCTGTTACAGTTCTTTACCCAGGGGCCAAAACCAACCACAAGTGTTTCTGTTTCATCACCTTACCCCTTAACAGAAGAGGACAGCTATTTAGATTTATTATGTTTGTTACTAAGTTCTCTTAATAGCTATGCAAAGTGCCTCTTTTTCTATGCATATATAATTTCTATGCACCATATAATTGTGAAAAAAAAATAATTAAAAATCAGTTCTGACTCCTTTTGACTCCTGCATGAGCTTCTGTGCCTAGACTGCTGTTAAGGGCCTGAGCTAGACTGTTTACAATCAACAGAATACTTGCCAGATTCTCACTGGCCATTTCTAGAAAGGAAAGCTCCATTGATTTTGAGTTCTAAATCTTTTCCATTTTGGCTTGCATGGAAACACTTGAAAGATATGTTAAAGAACAGACAGAATGGAAAAAAATATGAGTGGCACATGCAGAAAAGTCACATCTAATTAATAGAAATCACCCAAAACTTAGTCCTGCCTGAAAAGCCATAGAAGAAACAGATGTATTCTGGTTTTAACATCTAGCTTAAAAGGCATTTTACAATTTGAAAAATTTCCAAAATTTCCAGATTTGGTAATATTCACATGTCAGACATTTGTTAGGCAAGTACTTCTCCTGAGCTGTGAACAGCAGCCCTGGAATCTCCAGACTTGCTGAAATAGATCTAAAAAAATCTAGGCAGCATGTCAGACTTCCTGCATCAACCTAAACTTGTTTAATGAAGACCAGGGGGGAAAAATACAGAGGAAATTCTGAGTAAATTGCATCAATATTTATCAATGTCTGTCTTGGCTGCACAAGAAAGGAGACAAACTTGACATAGAACAAACAAAAAAAGCCCCAGTGGATTTCCATCTAATCCATTGTATTAAACACTAACCCACACAGACAACTGGGTACAGTACTCTGCTTGCCACTGCATGAAAGTTTTCCACAGCAGAACTAAATGCCAAAGAATTGTAGTACAAATAGAAGGTCACAGGGCTAAGGAAATTGCTCTTAAAATAACAGCTTTGTAACATTAAATAGATTACCACAGAGAAGTGGTATTCTATTACACTCTACTATCTCCCCCCACAGCCTGGGGAACCAGTAAAGCATATTGGCACTCACATCACCTGTTGAAGATCTCATCACCTGGTAGGAGGCTACTTCAATCATATGACAGAGAGCCTGAAGAGCCCTAATAGGACTTGAAAATTTAGTTTTCTCGAGCTGCTACAGTGTATGGTTTATCAGGAAGACAGTAATAACAGAAAGCATTGTGAGTTTTTTTGTTACATATGGAATCTCTGAGACACTTAAAAATGGGGAGAGCAAAGATGCTTGTTTTTAGGCGCTGTGCTCTTCTATTTTTTTGTCCCTCAAGAGCTGTAAATGTCTTTTTTCAGAGAAAAAGTGTGGTGTGTTGAGAAATCTTTTGCAAGGCCTTTCTGTTTCTGAAGAACTCATGTACTTTGTGATTCTGTGGGAAGGAATGTATTGGAGGTCCTGAGGGATGTAGGGCTAGGCTCTGTGGAGAGAATGTGAAATTGTGAGCCTGGCTTCTAGAAGAGATTGTCTGTACACATGAGTGTTTTTAAGCTGTGTCTCAACTGGATTCACCAGAAGTGAAGCCCTGATGACAGGCACAGCAAGCTTGTGTCCAGGGAAAGCCTCAGCCTGGAAAATGAGGCAAGCAATTGAACTAAGTGAGCCTGCAGGATATTTGGTGACAGCAGGAGCAATGTGATGCACACTGATGTGATAGTATGCTTGTCAGGGCAAACAGATAACTGAGAGTCTGGAAAAGGCTTTTCTGTAGGGTACAAAGGCTGGGAGTCTCATTTCCAGCTATGTGGACAGGCTTTTGAGAAATGCTAGAGAGGAACTGACTTTGGTGACGAAATGGGTAACAGTGACACAGGGAGGTTCTGCAGTCAAATTTAGGCTGTGATGTAGGAAACTAGAAAACAGAACCTCTGTATATAATTTTCTGAAATGTGCTTAATACTACATGCAATGCCAGTCACATTTGCAGAGCTAGCTTCAATATCCAGGTGAGAAAATGACATCAGAAGGAAAGTTTGAAAGTCATTGGGAAGTGGCCATGTAAAGTGTGAGAAGTTATAGCAAGTGGACACCACACCATGTCTAAGGGTCACGGTCCTCCAATTGCTTCAATTGAGGACCTGTCCAAAGCCTTCCTCACCACAGAAACCAATATGCCAGAAGCTAACAGGTTGTGATCTTTCCTTTGCTATGAGATAAGGACACAATAGGAGGTGATCCACCATCCACAAATTGGGCTGTAGCCAGACTGATACCGTTGTGTTTCCTTCATAAGCTTATACAGAGAGACCCCTAAACTCTGCCTTTAAGAAGATGAAGGCCAGAGACCTTTTCCTTTATAGCTCTTCCAAGTAAGTTAAACTATTTTCATTGATCTGAAATGGATATTTATTATCAAACCAACATAATACTGTTAAGAGACCTAAAATTGCTCTGTCACATTAGTTACTTCTTATGAAACATGAAACATTTATGAGATCTGCAACCTATCAATTCATTGTATAATTAAGTGTATAACACATACAGTAGGCAATAATCCATATAGATAAAATTGGTGCTAACGGTAAAGAAAATGAGAGATGCCTTTCTTTTCTGCATATGCTGCAGTCTTGTTTACAGGTATGAGAGCTGGCTTCAGTGCTGAATGCAGCAGTGGGTTCGTTACAATTTGATGCAAACCGTTTCATTTTTGCCAGTACAGGTATCACAGAATC
>VZRW01010344.1:0-17950 GCA_013398125.1 Aegotheles bennettii
AAATCTTGTGCAACCCTGGGGAGCAATAGGCCCGCTGGTTTACCACAGGATGCTTCAAGCAGGGAGACTTGTGGAAGCAGGGACTCCTGCCCTGGTTAGCAAGAAACAAACAAACAAACAAACAGACAAACAACTTTGTTAACTGGTAGCAGTTTTTTGTTCAAGGGGCCATGTTGTCCAAAGGATGACTTTTTCCCTCATTACCTATGAAATGTATATTAAAATTGACACCCCTGTAAATGCTAATAAAGATTATGGAGAACACGTTATACATGTATGACTATAGCACTCGTCTTTCCACCTAAATCATACTACATGTCACCTGAGGCTGGGAATCTTGTAGTTTAGGAGATAAAAGAAAGAGAATAAGATCATTAAGCAGGGAGAGAAGAATCTGAGGAGAGAGAAAAACCTAAAGGCTTATGTACCAGTTGATGGGCTGTGTACTCTTCCTCTCCCCTCAGGTAGGGACGCCTCCCTGGGTAAGCGCCATGCCTTTTACCTTCTGGGTAGAAGTATCCCCAGGTTATATTACTATTATTGCTAGCAATATTGACATCAGTTAGTAGAACTTGTGAAGTCAGTGCATTTCTCAATGGAAATCCTGAACTTGTATCTGTCGCCATAATAAAATCTATTCCTTTTCAACTTTGTGCATGTTTCAGTGCAAGTCCTTGGTGGAGCTCTGAGATAGACAAACTTGAATCTTTGCAACTTTGTGCATCTATTTTGGTTCAAGTCCTTGTTGGGACTCTGAAACAAAGTTGACTATAACTTTGTGAATCTGTTTCAGTGCAAGTCCTTTGTGAGACTCTGAAACAGGCACACATTTCCTCTGGTAGGTGCCCCCACAAACATATAATCCTTTAGTCATAAGCTATTGACCAAGTCTGCTACTAGGATTGGATCCAGTCACACCTAGACTCCTCTCTGAGAAGGAGTTTAGAAAGCCAGGAAGTCCAGTCTGAACCTCATTAACTCAACAGAAGAGCCTTCCCCAGCCACCTTGCAGAGACTTTTACCTCCCTTTTCACGCGACACCTTTTTGGCTGCCACTGCTGGCTCCAATTGATCTTACCATTTACCAGAACCTCCAAATCCCTTTCTGCAGGGATGTTCTTGAGCCACTCCTCTCCCCAGTTACATTTGTGTCCAGCATTACTCCATCCCAGGTGAAAAAAACAATATTTGTTCTTATTAAGTTTCATGCCATGTCCAATGCTCCAATCTACCTAGATCCCTCTGCAAGGCCTCTTGTATTTCAAGAGTCAACAGCACCTCCTGGTTTAGTATCATCAGCAAACTTGCTAATGATGTATTCAATTCTTGTCTCCAGATCATTGATAAATATATTGAAGAGAACTGGCCCTAAAAGTGAGCCCTGAGGAACAGAAGTGGTGACCAGTCACCAGTCAGATGCAACACCATTCACTACAAACTTTTGAGCCTTGCCATTCAGCCAGTTCATCACCATGTATCTGTTCATCTCACAGTTGGACAACTTGTCCAAAAGGCTGGTATGAGGGACAGTACCATAGCCTCATAGAATCAGAATCATAGAATCATAGAATGGTTTGGATTGGAGGTGCCTTAAAGATCATCTAGTCCCAACTTCCCTGCCATGGACAGGGACACCTTCCACTAGACCACGTTGCTCTAAGTTCCCCCATACAATCTGGCCTTGAACACTTCCAAGGAGGAAGCACCCACACCTCCCTAGGCAACAAGTTCCAGACTCTCACCACCCTCACAGTAGAGAACTTCTTCCTAATATCCAATCTAAATACACCTTCCTTTAGTTTGAACCCATTTCCCCTTGTCTTATCACTACATACCCCAGTAAAAAAGTGCCTCTCCATCTTTATCGTAGGTCCCCTTCAGATACTGGAAGACTGCCCTAAGGTATCAAAAAACTTACTGAAATCCAGAAAGCGAAGATCTACCCCCTCCCTTTCATCCACTAAGTGCATGAACTTATCATAGAAAGATATCATATGAATTAGATAGAACTTTCCCTTTGTAAACCCATGTCAACTGTGCCTGAAGATTGCATTGTCCTTTAAGCGTATTTCAGTATGATCTTCCCCATAATTTTTCCAGGTACTGAGGCTAGACTAACAGGTCTGTAGGTTCCTGAATATTCCCTCATGCCCTCCTTTTTAATTGGAATAATATTGGCTAGCTTCCATTCATCAGGACTTCCTCAGAATCCCAAGACCTTTGGCAGATGATTGAGAGGAATCCTGCTGTAACATCCACTAGTTACTTCAGTACTCTGGGGTGAATACCACATGGCCTCGTAGACTTATGAACATTCAACTGATGCAGCTGGTCACTTATAACTTCGGTGTTCACAAACAGAATGTCACTGTTCCCACAGTCATGATGCACCAACTCAGAGGATCAGGCAGCCCAAATTCCATCAGTACTATTAAAGCCTGAATGTCTCGGTTTAGTGGTCAGGGTGAAATAAAACCCAGAGAGCAGTATTATTCTCTGTTACTAGCCTCCACTCCCTCAGAGGAAGATAAAAGGGGAATAAGGAAGAGAGATCTAAAAGTTGGAAGATAAAACTAGAACAGGTTTAATGGAATAGGGAAGGGATAATAACACGTGGAATAAGGAACAGTTATACAAATATATGCAAAACGCGATTTCAGTGATTGCTGTTATAAGTCCCTCAAAGTCCCTTGTGTCAGGGCTGACTCAGATAAAGGGTCCAGGGCTCTTCTCAGCACCTGATGAATTTGGATCCTGCAGAGCATGTAGTGAGATGATAATAAAGCACAGGAGTTCTCTTCAAGACCTCCAAGTGCAGTGAAGCCACAAGGAAGAAGTGGGCAGGAAGTGTGGACTTCCTGTTCTCCTGGTTTTTATAGAGTATAGCAGGAAATGGGAGGGAATATTGACACCTTTTTTTTCTGACCCCTGGATCCTTAAGGGTCTTAAACACCCTCTCTCTTGGTTCTTGTACTGATACCATAAAATTAGCCTGTACCTTCTTAAACACTGAGGTAAAAAAACCCAAACCCTATGCTTTCATAGAATCATAGAATCACTTTGATTGGAAAAGACCTTCAAGGTCATATTGTCCAACCATCAGCCCTCAACCCAGGACTGCCTGGGTCCAGCACTAAACTATGTCCCTAAGGGCCACACCCAAATGGTTTTTGAATGCCTTCATGGACACTGACTCTACCACTTCCCTGGTCAGCCTGTTCCAATGCCTGACCACCATTTCAGTGAAATAATTTTTCCTAATATCCAGCCTGAACTTCCCCTGGTGAAACTTGAGGACATTCCTTCTTGTCCTATCACTAGTCAGATTGGTCAGACCAAACATACCTTTTGAAACCTTTCTCTTTTTCTTTATCCCTATTAGTCAGGTGACTGTCTTCATCAAATATTGGTCCAATATTGTCCTTAGACCTTCTCTTGTTATTAACATATTTTAAAAAGTCTTTCAAGAGACTCTTTCATAATAGGGGAGGAGGAGAGAGATAACTATTCACTTGTTCTGTTTTGCTTTCAAAATAAGTTTCTGCAGCCAAAAAATCCATGTTTGTTGGACTGCTTAGATCTGACAGAAGAAAACTAGTAAAAGCTAAAAAAGCCATTCAGGTTGAATTCTGCTGTCATTTGATAGCTGCCTGGTGTTAATTTGATCTTTCTCACAGAACTGAAAAGGAAACTGTGAAAGAAAACAACAAAAAGAACAAAAAAAAGTAAACTCCAGAGAGGTGCGGTGGGAATTCAAATGTATTATGTTTTAGTAGATACTTTATAAACAGAAGTCAGAGTCCAATACTCTCTGACCAGGTTCTTGTAGATATTCTAACCATGGAGAATGTAATGTTTAGTATCCTTATTTAAAGAAAGTTGACTTTACACGGGATTTCTGATTTAATGGAGTGATAAAAAAAATACATTGCATAACACAACAAAGATTTAAGTAGCTGAGTTAGAGGTTAACCTAAAAGAAATGTCACCCTCTGATCCCATCTGTATTGAGATAAAGTCACCTTCTTTGTAACAGCTATGGTCAGGCACACCCTGCATTATTCCCTGAGCTTCATGGGTACACCCTTCTTGCCCATCTTTTCTGAACCTTCTTGCACTGTAGGGGTGTAATGGTCAATGAGCTACATTCCACCCCTAGGAGTTTAGTCATTCACAGAAGAGGAGTTAAGGATAGTATTTGAATGCAGGCCTGATATTTCAAATTTGCCTACACTGTCCATGACAGTGGCTATACCACATCTACAGCATCTTCTTGTGAATGCCTCTTTTTCTGTTGTTCATTGTGTGTGCATTCCACAGATCACTAAATTATCTATATGATTACTGCAAAAACAATATTGTTACTCTTATCTAATTAAAACTCACTTTCTCAGCCACACTCAACTTCAGCAATGTCCTGCATAATACAAAGATAAGATGTAGAAACTTGTATAAATAATGCATTTTTTCTGAATGTTATGAACCCTGCAGGAATTTTCTTCACCTCAACATACAAGAATCTGAGTGTTGCTTAGAGGACACAAACAACAATGTTGGTACTGTCATGAATTTCCTTCAGGAGGAAGCCTCAGTGCCATTCTACCTCTTTTTCTGACCTAAGCCTTACCAGTGTTCAATGCAATTTATACCCATATCAAGGTAAAAGATTTTTCTGGTAAACTTGTAGGGCAAGGATAATAAATCAGGAGTACTACCACAGCATAGCACCATATATTTCCAAAGAAGAAATAACTCTTTTTACATTTCAGAATGAATTATTAAACACCAAAAGAAAAAATTCTACTAATATTAATTATTAATATTTTGTTCCAAGCATTACATCAATTTACAGTATTTATTCTTCACACAGAAATGTGTTTCTTCATGCCTCCTTGCCTGGCAAATGAAGTCACAAACTCATTGTTACTCAATCACAATTTGATTTCATATTCACAAGAAAAATCAGAATAAAGCACTAAAATTAATACCAGAAAAATAATTATTTGAAAATAACCGAGATTTTTGCTTTCATTCATAATTACCATAACTTTATTTAGTTTGATTTGGTCTATGTTTGGTTGGGTTTTGTGTTTGTTTGGGTTTTTTTCTGCAGTGACTCATCAATAATCAGGAGATTTCCCATCTTTAAGCCATCTCTGTAATCATATAGTCCTGACAGTTTCACTCTTTGTGGATTCAGATATCAAGATCCTAAAAAAATTAAATCTATGGAAAATTCCTCCTGGAAACACACTGTCATTAAACTAGAGAGACATGGAATGAATAAATTAAATCTCAATGTTATGTTGTTTTGAAACTCAGGAAAGGAACAATTAGTAAAAATTTTGCCAAATAATTTTCTCACTACAGAACATAATTCACTAGTGGTATTAAAACAATGACTCTTTTGAGTACAGTCATTCTTCCTAACTGTTTTCTGCAATCATTATATCTCAATAACCTCAATTAGACTTATGGGATCCTTAAAGTTCACAATTGTCTGTAAAAATGCATAGCTCTGGAAGCAACCAGGTATGCTACCTTTATGAACTCTATTTTTCGTATCAGGTGGGAAAGTATTGATATGAACAGCAAGGCAACTTAGATAAACTATTATTTTTAAAAGCCGACCTCTTGACTTACTTCAAGAAGCAACTCAAACACTTTATGTAAAAACATGTGGTTTTCATTGGTTGCATTTATGACTGCAGTAGAAAACTTTCAAAAGGTTATTTTGAATATTAACCCATTTCATTACAAACTGTCTCTTAATAAGTATTCTGCTTTGCTGGACAAATGTATACGTTGCTTTTAGGAAGTTAATATACTTTGAAGGAAGGACCTCATTGTAAAGAAAAGTGACCTCTGGTCACAGAACACTCTTGTTCTGGTGTTTATGAGATATTAATTACTAAGAAAATGTTAAGTAAAAACAAACATATACTCTGGTAGTTAATGTGTTAAATATAGAGACAAATTTTCTAAATGTTTAACTCTTTACATAAACTCAAAATAGATTCTGGGTAGATTAAAAGGTATGGTGAAGTAAGCTACCGTTTGTTCACCTATGTGGGATATACACTTGAAATACATTTACCAAATATTTGTTTACTAAATTGAAATCACAAATTAAATGAAAACTCTTGAATTATACTGACAATTTTTTAATCAGCAAAGGTTTCCAAGTAGGTGGAGTTAATTAGTGAGAGGTTCTACTGTAATCTAGGATTGCCAGTAACAACTTCCATAAGCATCAAGAATTTCATTTTCCCCTCTTATTACAAAAAGTGGCTGCTTTCTCTAGGCAGCCAAAGAGGGAACCATAATAGAAAATTAAATCCCCCAAACAACAACAAAAGCAAGAGGTGCCAGGTCAGATTATCAGTGTTCTTCACAGGCTAGAAAATATGGTGATTACCAAACTAAGAGGAAAAGAGGAAGGTCCCTCACTTGTTCCTTAAGGAAGAAATCCTTAAATATTTCCTCGAAAGTGGTGCAAACCCAAACCTGTCATGCTTGAAACAGGCCTTGTAATTGAGCATGTTGAGCAGTTGCCTGTTGCACTGCACTTCCAGATGTCATATACCTGTTGCCCTGGTGTAGCTGCAAGGTGGATACTGTGTTCTATAGTTTCATACTCAGCACACTGTGTATCTGCGCACAGGATCTGAACACAAAGATTGGGAGGTACTAGATGATACCCTAGGCTGTTGAGCTACTAGATGATACTGTAGACAGTTTGTCATCATAATTACAATGATCTTGCTAGTGCCAGGTTTATGTGCTGCACACAACCTGGCATTCAGTGGTACCCAATGCATAATCCAAAAGAGGACAAGAAGGGAAGTTCTTGTGAAGTATGGTATTGCGTTAAAGATGTAGCTTAGATAGTTTCTTAAAGGGGGATAAGGATATCAAAGTATTATAAAAGTGAAGTTGACAGTTTTACCTCTAAAACTCTTTAATAATCAGCCTTGTCCAAGACTGGCTGTTACATGTTAAGCCTTGAAGCATGGCAGTATCCTAATGATTCCAAGGCAATCAAGTCTGTCACCTGGAGAGTCTGCCATTGCCTCAGTAGCCCAGAGGAAAGATTGCAGAGTTAATTGCAGGTCAACAACATAACCATGACCCTTGAAAAGCATTAACAGTTTAACTTTCACTCTAATTGCAAGAAAAACTTTACCAATTTTTTGGCAAAATGAACAAAATCTTGAAGAAAAAAAGACCAGTGCCTGACTACAGGCAGGTCACATTCTTAAGCAAAATGTCCCCTTTCTCCAATAAGCATGTTTGTATTACACACCCGATTGCATTGTTGTCATGTTGACCAGACTGCCAACAGAAAACAAAGCCATAGGAAACAGGACGTGAGTTTTCAGTGATATGAGGTCACAGAACACACTTAAATGACCTGTTCATATATTAAAGGATGTGAGAACTTACATTTCACTTACTCTCAGTAGGAAGGATTATAAATATATAACTAAGCACAGAAGAATTTTTCTTTTAAAAAGAGAAAACAAATAAAAAGAAAAAGGAAAAAAAGACTAGGTAAAAATAATGTTCAACATAGTAATTTGTGTTTTCAAATACCAGTACAGCATAGAATTTTCAAGAGAAGAAGCTTGCAGCAACAGAATACTCTCTATTATCTTACTTTCCTAAAGAGAAAAGGGGATTATATTTGCCCTGAAACTAGAGGAGACTTTTAGATTGAATCAAAGGGCTCTTTATACCACTGATTGTTGAATCTTGCTGTAAGTATAATGGGATGCCACGTACCTCATATGGCAGTGTTGGGGAGGTACTAAGGAGATCCCAAAGCCAGAGACAAAATGCTATGCATATCTTATTATTAGTAAGAACAAGACCTGCATCTACATTCAGAATGTATGTTTACATTCTGCATAAGTACAAGAAAAGGAGTAGATCTTAATCATAGAAAAAATACTGTATCCGTAGTACAGACAAATAAGCCCAGCACAGAGCGATGTCAGTGATGCACAACAACTCTCACTAGTCAAATCGCAAGATACAAAAAACCAAGCACCTTTTTTCCCTACCACTTTGTCACAATTTCACAACCACTTGTGTCTGCAGGTGCTAGAAATACACTGCTGAGTATGACCGTAAGGCTTACATTACCTTTGAAAATGATCCATGCGCTTACTAATTTCTAATAATATGAAACCTATTTCATCACCACATGCAGAGATATCCTTACTTTACAGAACCCAGGGAAAATCCAGTTATGCTGAAATAGAAAAGGGAATGTGGGATGACAACTTCCTTAACACATAATATTAAGACTTACATAATTCCTCAGACCAGTATCTGTTCCTGCATCTCAAGTTGCTTTACTAGTAGAAGGAATGAGCTGATTTGAGGTAGGTCTCAAAACCAATGCCGTATTTGGATTACATATTACTTTTCATGAGTAGTCTGTACCAGTCCTAACCTCTCTTTCATTTGCTTTCCTATTAATAAAGAAATTTAGAGACTTGGAGTACTTGTGCTACTCCTTGTCCCAAGGAATGGACTTAGTTCTTTTCCCTGTGGATATTTCTCATGTACCAGTTGTATATTTACTTTCTACTTTTCCAGGGACTGGCTTCCAGTTCAAGCAGAGTACATTGTGTTAGGGCATGGTGCTGCCTTTATGACATTGCCTCTGGAGCTGAGAACATTCTTTTCTCTTCTTGTGTTTCTGCCCTCTCAGTGATTCTGTATTCTTGCATACCAAAAGCTACTGTGACAGCAGATATCAGGGGAAAAATAATAATGACACTGGGATATTTTGAGAGAAAGATGATTTACCATATAATATATTTTCAGTCTTGGCATTCATATATGTTATGAATTCAGGGGACATGGGCAAAATTTTATGGTAGTAGTGTGAGGACCTAGAAAGAGGGTGGAGTTTAGGACCCTGAGGGGGTCCAAGACCGGCAGACAGAGAGGGATCTGTATTCCCTCCCACTTCCTACCACACTCTGTAAAAGCCAGGAGGACAGGAATTCTGCCTCCTTCTTCCTGCTACTTTCTTCCTTGTCACCTTGTTGTGCTGAGACATCCTGGAGAAAGAACCCTGCCTTTGTCATCAGCTCACCATGTGTTCTGCAGGATCCATCTCCATCAGCTGCTGGGAAGAGCTTTGGATCCTTTTCTCTGCATCAGCTCTGCCATGAGAAACTTTCAAGGACTTATATCAGCAATCATCAAAATTGGGTTTTGTATATACTTGTATACTTAGTTCCTTCTCCCACATGCCACTATCCCTTCTGCATTCTGTTAAACCTGTTCTAATTTTAACTTCCAGCCTTTAAGTCTCTCTTCCTTATTCCCCTTTTTATCTTCCCCTGGGAGGGTGGAGAGGAGTAACACAGAGCAATTCTGTTCTCTGGGTTGTCATTTGTTCTGACAAACAAACTAAGACAATACAGTAAATAAAAATTTCTCAAAACGTGGTAGTGTTCAATTATTGATTTAATACAGGCACATATTCTCATGTATGTTTCTCTTGAGAATTAAATGATGTAATGTGCCTAATTTGAGTCTGAGCTGCTAGAACAACATGTACTAAGACTGTGACACTTCTAGTCTCTGCAGAAAGGCTTATAATAAGTTTGAGGGTACTGTCCCTTGAGATAACAGAAAATCTTTGGATGAAACTGTGAGGAAACTGTGAGGTCTTTGGAAAGAATTAGGAAAAACATAGCTGAGACAGTGCAGCATAAATTGAAGACTGTTGGTCAAGATGATTACACGAATGACCAGCACACTCTGAGTTCAAATCAATGGACATGAGTTCGATTGTTGTGTCACTGAACGACTACTAATTTGCTTAAGCGTTAGGCAAAAGAAATAGTAAAAATGTCTATTCCAGACAGTTGTTTCTCAGAACCAATGTGATACAGTCAATACAGTGATTCTTTATGGTCTTAAATTATCGAAATTATAAAATAATTTATGGTTCTGAACTGAAAAGTTGCTCTGCAGTGAAGGTTTAAATAGTTCTCTTTATATAAATCAGGAAGCATTGAATATGAGAAATTTGTGATTAATTCTTGATGCCACAGTTATACATCTATCTTTAGTCTGCTTACATGAAGTATGTAATACTTGTTCAATCTGAACTTCACACCATAAGTAATAAAACACACAGAACAGAAGGCCTCTTGTGGCACAACCTATTAGAACATTTTGGTATTACTTACCTCCTTGAATTACTTCTTTGTCTTCTTCAATTTTTTACCTATCAGGACACAATCTGGTATGTTGTAAACCATGAAAATTTAAGGACCAAAAAGAGCCTGTTCCTTTTTGTTATTTTTTTGTTTGGTAACATTGAGAAAAGCAGAACTTCCTACATGAAAGTTGGGTGTAAAGAACAAGAGATAACACAGTTTCAGCAATGATTTTTGATCTTTTTGAATAAACCTAGTCTGTGGGTAACAAATCATGAGTGTGTTTAGCACCAGTGTCAATAAGTAAACTGTTATTTCCTGTATTTTAACAGAAGAAGCAACAGTATTACTAAAAACAAAATGTGTTGCAGTGGGTATGAATATAAATATTTAAAAAATCAATCCATGCAATATACCAGTAGAAATAAAAATTAGTAAATATAGTTATATATGTCGAGTACAGGTGAAATACATTTAAAGAGAGTGGAACAGATATGTAAACAAAAAAAGCTTGGTTTTATGCTTGAGATAGGTTTTAAAATTAAGCATTTGAAGCAATTAAAAGAACTTGAGGTAGTCTGAATTCTGAATTCTGTTTTTCACATTTTGTAATTTAAAACCTATATGTATGCATACATACCTTATTAATAAGATGTGTTCATTTACTTTAAGTATGATCATGTGTTCTTGATTGTTTCCCAACATGCATATATACATTTGGGCCCAGTCCGAATAAATACTGTTAAAATACACTTTTGTTTAATATAATATTTCAGCAAATTTCAAACAACAAAATCAATATGCCATCTCAGTAGCTACTGAAAATGAGCTGCTGTAAGGACAGAACAGAGGAGGTATACCCATTCCATCATTTAACATCATCACAAATAATTTGAAAGTCAATTCCACATTTTTTTTGCCTTCTGGTGAAATCTTTAAATCCACATGAAAAATATGACTAAGTAAAATGAAAGAGGCATTTAACTTTAAGTGTTCTATCTTTCAGTAGCATGTCTAATTTTTTCTCATCTAAAACCAAATAAAAGACAAATAAGTCTTTACCAATTTTATTTCAAAATTCACAAATCTAGGAAGTAGCAATATTCTGTAGTGTATAGTATATGAAATATTACTTTAAATTCCACACATAAGACAACTGAACATCCAATTTTGTAATGTAGAGATACATAACATTTTTCATAAAATCATAAAATCATTTAGGTTAGAAAACACTGCTCTGGGGCGGCTTGACGCTGGATTGGTGTTATATCACCTGTCCTTGCCTGGATCCCCAACAAATGATCATCATACTATAGGCGTTTTTTTAGAAGGTGGATTGCTTGCATTAAGAAAATATATGGAAATAGATTTCTGTTATATGCCACAAAGGAGGAAAGGAATAGCCTCTGAAGAGAGGAGGATGAGATGGAATTAAAAGCAGTAAATTTGACAGTGCTTAGTGGAATAGAAATATGCTGAGCAAGCCATGGAAAGGAATAAAATAAGGGAGGCTGAAAAAGGTAGAAGAACATACTGCAAATCTGAAAAAGTGACAAGAGAAATTATTTCAGAACATACTGATCATACTAAAAAGAAATACACTGAAATCATCCAGTGTAAATTCTGGCAAATCACCTGTAATATGTAGAAGGTAAAGCCAAACAGGAAATGAAAAATGTGAGAATGACACTGAACACCACATCTCAAGTCTTCAAACAATGAAAAATTAACTTTCTCATTACTGGAAGCCAAATACTTTTCATTAAATAAAACTTCATAATGGGCAGTGCCAAATCAGTAGCAAAACTGGAGTAATAACAGAAGTGTTTAAAATATCTTCAATTACTGAAATGTGCAATATTCAAGAATTTGATCTACAAAGTCTTGGTACTAAAGGGTCTGGTCACTTTAGAAAAAACTTGTGGCGCAGTGCAACTGTTACTTTGAAAACACACGGTTATTTCTGGATTGTTTAATATAATATTTTATTCAAATTTAGATGGTTTTGTGGTGGAGCATAAAGAGTTGGTGAATAAACCATGGCATTTCTAAAAAAAGAAAAAGGGAAAATATGTTCCAGAGTTTGGGGATTCCAATTTGAGGACAAGGAGGCAAAGCGTGTACTAAGAAAGGGTTTTATTGTATGTAACACACACAATCAAGGTTACAATTGATATAAGGTTAGAGTTTACAAATGACACCAGGTTAAAATTTCTTACCAACCCCAACAGATGTCCAAAGATGACCAAGAGGCCAGCTCTAGCAGTCATTGCAAGAAGTGGGGAGGCAGGCTCTAATGTAGCAGGTGTCCCCTTGGAGGCAACATGGTCCTTGGTGGTATGTCTTGCCTCTCTCACATCTCTTAATGCATGAGCTTTTATGCACTAAAGGTGTACACTCATTCTGACTCAGAGGGCCAGCCTATGTCAGGAGAAGTGGCTATGCCACACATGTGCCTTTGTTCACACACCTATAAAGGCTTATTTGCAATGTCACAACCATGTTTGTCCCCACCCCGGATTCCAAAAAGGAACTTCATGTAAACTTTTTGGAACAAAGTCATCATGGATCATTTTCTCATGTATCAGACTTGTCTGACACAAAAGATCACAAGTTTCAGTTTGCATGTAATCATCTTAGCCAATTTCACACATAAATAGTCATAATGAATAGTGAACTGAAATTAAAGTTCAGTTTGAGATGGTACAACTGTTTCATATCTTATGCCATTTTTCTAAAACTAGGATTTTATTTTCTTAATATCATATATTCATATATTTTAGCAGCCAGGGTTATTTCAGTTAGTGAGGAGCTCTGGCCTCTTTCACTGAAGATACTTCTTAAATTATCAATGGCTTTAGTCATCTCTTTCCACATTCCTTGTTACCAGACCTGTGAATCACCATAGTCCTTGTTTTCACCCCAATTATTTTCAAGAATGAGATGGGAAAATTGGCCAGTTCCTATGTAAACCCTGAGGCATAAGTATAAATTATGACAAAATACAAACTTATCTTTCAATTATTATCAGTACATTTGGTCCAAAATTTGGGAAATAATAAATTTGACTGATATTTTTTTCAGATTTTCATAATTTGTTCGGAACTTTCCTTCAGAATATATGAAACAAATTGTCACAGTTTAATGCTGGGCTGGCAATTAAACAAATGACAGATGTTCTCTATTACCCCTCTCCAGAAAGGAGAGTAAGGGAGAGAGCCTTACAGATTGGAAACTAAACTACACAGCTTTAATGAAACAGTAATGATGAAAAAGAAAATAATGAAGTATATACAAATATATATAAAAACATATTGTGATTCCCCCTCAGTACCACTCATGTTACCCCTGAGGCTGCAGGGCAGGCCCTAGGAAAAGTTCTAGACAGACTCTTGGAGTCTGTGGCAGATGGGAGCTGAAGGCAGGAACACACTGAGTCCGGAACTCATGGATCAGGATCAGAGGCAGGTGAATGGATGGACCATTGTTGTCCTTCAAGATACTTGCATAATGAAGATGCTTAGAATTTTCATGTTTAAATAGTTCTTCATATTTTAAAGAAAGATCACCCTTTTACTGCTTGACAGTACAGTGAATGGTCAAAATGCACAAAATCTATCCACATGCCAAGATTTTTTTTCCTCTTTCTCCATTGTGTTGATTCTAATACCTTCTATAAACTCTCCCAAAACCCTATTTTTAACACTGATTGTGATTCTTCAACAAATCATGTCATGGCTGCTGAAATAACCTTAAGCATAATGGTACTATATTAAGTGGCATGGACTGAATTTTGTTGCTCTTCTGCATTTGTTCAGTCCCTTGTACAATTAATGCTTTTTTTCAAACTGTTGTCCTTAAGGACTACTGCATTAATACTGCTATAAGTACCAACAGTAACAATAATAATATTCAAATATGAGTAATACAGAACACTTATTGTTGCAAACACTTTCCTGTAACTGTTCATAAATACCAAGAATTACTCCTACTGTTCTATAAATATTCATACAAATAAGAGGATATATGCTGACAATGAAACTTATACACACTGAAGAAACATTTGTTATTGGTTTTGTTGCTCTGAAGCGATAGTTTTTGAAAAAAATTCTTCAGACGTGTCTTTTTGTGATTACTTACCAAAGGTGTTGACATAGTACCACCCAGTAATCCACAGGCTTATCATTAAATTCAGGAGAAATTTCACTTCAGTGATGTAACACCAGTTTGAAGGTCATAATAATCTCTGAAGGTCAATTTTCTTAAACATGGTTCAGAGCTTTTACTGCATGCAGGGGTGAACTTGCTGTTTTGCTGCAGTCTACTTCGTTCAGGAGCTAACTTGTGAATAATCAAGAAATACTTCAGAAATACTTCTACATAGAATAACTCCCAGACCATTCAGACTGGAAGAAACCTCAAGGAGGTCTCTATTACAACCTCTATTCAAAACATGATCAGTTCTGTGATTAGAACAGGTTGCTCTCATCATCACACAGCTGGGGCCTGAAATCCTTAAAGCATGAAGAGAAGCTACAGAGCCTTTCTGCTTAACTTATGCCATTGCTTAATCATCCTTATAATGATTTCCACCACCCCCTCCCTATCCATTTGGAATCTCCCTTACTTCGGTTTACCCTGTTTTGTCCCATCCTCTTACCAGGCACAGTTCTGAGGAGTTGGACTCTGTCTACTTTTCAGGATGGCTGCTGCTTAACAGGTAACAATATTCTAAAGACTACTCTAGAGACATATGGATCCTTGATAACCAACTCCTTTCAGGTTTGTACACAAACATGAAAAAATGGTATGACAATACACCTGAGAAAAATTTGAGAGGAACACAAAAATACCTGTGTAGAGAAAGACAGTCATTAAGCATGCTTGTTTTACTAACTGTCTAGAATTGAAAACAAGTTCAATAGTATGAGCTGTATTATTTTTTCATTTTAAGAATAGTAAGAATAATATTGGGAAGGGAAAATGTTGTTTGTGCAGCTGTGTGGTTATAACAATGTAACTATACATTTACACTGAGTTTTACACTGCTTGTCCTGGTATAACAGTCAGCAGGACTTTAAGTTCAAAGCTGTAGGTGAAGTTCATCTCTTTAGTCATAAACATAACTCTTCAGTCAAGAACAGATGTTATGTTTGAGAACCTTTCCTTGTCTTTGGGGTTTTTTTTGACTAGTTTTGAGATAGCATGTAAAAAGAAAACATGAAAGCATACAGAAAAACAGTTGTTAGCTAAGAGGTATGCCTGTTAGAATATCTGATCCATTTCTCTGTTAACACAGGGTATTTTATCATTTTTTTAAAATTTCATACTGTGTCATTCATTTTAAAAGCCAGATTCTACTTAAAAGTCAGCTCTACCCGTGCATGTAATTCTATGCTTGTATTTTCAACAGTTACTACTAAAAATGTATTAAAAAACCCCAGACATCTTTGAGTAAAACTGACAAATTAAGCACATAAATAACATTTGTTCAAGGAGTTCTCTTAATAATTGGTGTATGATAGGTGATATTTCAGTAGTCAATTAAGTAGCCAACCAGGTTTACCAAGCGGACTGAATGCTACTGCAGATGGATGATAGGCTATGTACCTATAAGTACTGATCAATCACCAGACTTCAGGCACAAGTCCCTCAGAACAAGACAGAGACTGTAATTTATAAGCCACTGTTAATTATTGCACTCAGATGGCAATGATAGGAAGGGCAATTAGTACAACTTAGTTTGTAGCTGAAGAAGGATTTTATTACACCATATTTACTCTCAATAACCCAGACAAAAGCAAAGCACTCTTCCTCTCCGAATCTCATTTTTTTGTACCAGTCACAATGAGGACACTGTTGCATGGCATGTGATCCACTTCCATCACAAATAATCTGCAGTGTTCATAAGCAGTCGTGTGCTTCTTTCTACTATGGACCTAAATGATTTTTCATAAAATACAGGAGACACAGCCCTGAATTTTCATTTACTGTAGTCCATTGTAACCTAACTTTGTTGTGACAAAGAAATTTTTAAAATCACTATGGTCTGAAAAAATGCAAATAAGTATTTTTAAATATTTTTTGCATATTGTAAGAACTACCTAAAGAAAAATATAATCATAACTGTGAAATTTAATATTTACACATTATAAGTTATAAAAACAAATTAAATCACTGAGTGATTTATAGACACAGCAAATAATACCTCACAGTATCCAATATCACTATAGAACTTAAGACATGTCTCAAGTTTATTATGATAAAGTTACTTTAATTGTAATTTAAATTATCTTTCTGGCTTCCTTAATGTTTTTAACATTAAAAGGTTGAAGACTATCTCATGTATGAGATCAGCCCGAATAACAGTAACCCTTCCACACAAATTCACCATAACTAACATTACTCTTCCATACAAATTCACCATAAATAACAAAAGCCAAATGCTTTATTGAGTGTATAACCTCTCTTTATTTCAGAAAAGGAAATCAGACCAAGGTAATTCTTACCAGTACCTCGTAATTTTGATCCTCTATGTAATAATGAAAATAGAAAACAAAAGGATCAACCAGAATTTCTCAAGGCTAGTCAACTTATTTCAGGGATCCTAGAATCATATCCCAAATTTTTGTTTCTTCCATTGTATATCAGCATCTGCAGCCTCGGGAATTCTCCCCAAACTCTTGAACTTGGCTTGCAAGTGTCTGGAGTCAAATCTACCTCCCTGTAGCATTGTAGATTTAAACTAAGGGTAAGAAGGAGGATTTGGAAAAACCTAGTCTCCCTGACCTGCAAATCCATGTGAAAGCAGTGCTCCATGTTACACTCAACACAGTATGACCATCACTCCAACAGGATGACCCAGTTAGTCAACTCAGTTACCACTGAATAAAGCTTGAGGCTGAGGGTGAGCACCCTTGAAACTGTTTCTTGGACCTGCAAATGATATTTCAATAGCTACGATTTCTGTTTTTTCAGACAACTTTCAGAAAACTTACATATGCAGATTTTCTAACCTTTCTAAATAGCCTTATAAATTCCACCACTAGAAGATTATAGAATCATAGAATCATAGAATCATTACGGTTGGAAGGGACCTCCAGGGTCATCAAGTCCAACCTTTATCCCATCATATTCCTGACCATTAGACCATGGCCTCAAGTGCCTCATCAACCCGTTTTTTGAACACCCCCAGGGACGCTGACACCACCACCTCCCTGGGCAGCCTATTCCAATGCCTAACCACCCTCTCAGTAAAGAACTTCTTCCTAATATCCAACCTAAACTTCCCCTGATGTTATTGGGAGTTAATAACAACAAACTTCTGAGAGGTACGAGCCGAGAGAGCTCGCACAGCCCAACAGATCCCTGAGCCTGTGGAGCGACACACACACACCCCCCCGTGTGCCTGCACTGCAGCCTTTGCAAACTGCGGAGAACTCACCCCAGGGCAATTAAAGCTTGCGAGAGACTCTTAAAGAACTTTAAAGTGCAGCAAGATAAGGCAGAGATAATTTTTTTTATTTTGCAACTCTCCCTTCTTTGGGACTTCTCCAGAATTCGGGGAATGTGATGCCAGGAGAAAAGATCATAAATATGTCATTGCTGGACCAGAGGGAGAAAGAATCTTAAGTCCTGGTGCAGAGAGACCGCGCTAGAAAGAATCGCTGCTGATAGCATTGAGGGAGATTTCCATCACGCAGAATTCAACGCGGAGGAGACCTCGCCGAGAGGTGCTGCTGCTGTCATCGCTATCCATC
>VZRW01010346.1:17822-48732 GCA_013398125.1 Aegotheles bennettii
GCACACTGAAGCGCTGTCTGTGCCCCTGCTGCTCTGCCGTGTGGGCGGGGGGGGGGGATCGGCTTTCCGCACCCAGCGCCCTCTCCTCGTTGGCCATCATCGCTAAGGGAGCTGCTGCTAATCCAGGGCGTTGCCGGTCACCTGGTGCTACCTGGCAGCTTTCTGAAGGCAAAGAGCAGCACCTCGGGGCTGAAGGCACTGGCGGTTAAAATCACGGGCTGTGGGGGGAATTTGCAGCTGTGCCGATGGTGCTGCAAAACATGACATTGTACCGAGGTTCGCTACAGGTTCATGGGCTGGGTTGCTCCCGTAAAGTCGCTGAGAAAATAATTTTATCTACAACCAGTGGGCTGCCGTAAGGGCACACCAGGTTCAGCAAGCACTGCAAGAAGAAAAACCAGGAGAAATACCCTCCTGCACGTGTGAAATCTGCTGCTTTCTTGTCTGTCCAACAAGAGCAATACTAATTATATAGCAGACTGTTTTTCAGCTGGTGCATTTATCCCATTTCCTTCCCTTGGGGCTCAAACAGATCACTGATAGTCCTCGGAACCAGGGCATCCCATTTATCGTGCCCTTCTGTGCAGGATAAATGGTCTGTTTCATACAAGTGGGAGGAGGAAGATGCAAGTGGTGAATGCAGAGGAAAAGTGTAACATCAGTAGACAGTGTCTCTTAAAAGGGGAATGCTATTTATCAATATGCATAAACATTTTTTTCTTTCAAACACGGCTTAGTATCAGAATATTCTGGTTGTCACCCAGTACAGTTTTGCATTTTTACTGTTCCATAGACCCATCCCAACTGGAAAATTACAGCCTTATCAGCAAAGGCCTTTCCTCACAAAAATCCTATTTCCTTATGGCCATGTTTTATTCTTTACAGTCATAAATGAACAACAGTAAAGCTGCAACATACTCTGCATTAGCAGCCAACACCATTACATTTTCTCTCTCCCGCCCCATCCCCACCCCACCCCCAGTGAATTATTAAGAGAAGTCATCATTATGGGGTTAATTAAAAGGTTGTATTAATGATTAAACAATAACCAAATGATAATCATTGATTTGTAATTATTATGATTAAGCAATAATTGATAATGAAACAGTGACTTAACAACAATTTAACAATAATTATTTGATAATTAAGCTGTAATGAAATGGTAATTTACGATTTCAACAATTATTTAAACAAGGATTAGAAACAGTCAAACACTCTGCTACTTACTGCACTTCTAATACTTGTGCTGTAGCCGGATACGGAATTGTCACCTGCATACCATGTATTTTTGGGCCTAGTGTAAAATGTGCTTACCTCTTTATAGATACCAGATGCTGGGTAAGGGGTGCCTCAGTCTCAAGGAGTGACCTGGAGAGGTGTTCCTGCTCAGAGGAGATCCCTGCCGTGCAGCCCGCTGCCGGACTGGAGAGCTCAGTGGGCTTGGGGAGGGCTGCAGATAATCTGTAGCATAAAGTGATGGACTCATAGCCAGCACCCCCTCTGGTGTATGTGCAGTAGTTTGTATGGTTCCAGCTCGGGCTGGTACACTTAGCTCGGGATTAGACATGGCCTAGACACATTGGTTTCTTGGAGACTGTGACATGGCTGGTTCCACAGCAAGGCACGAGGGCACAACTGCATATAGAAACTGGGCAGAAGAACTATGGAGAAGGAGCTATGCCGCAACAGCTCTGCGGGGATACCTCATCCCTGCTGCTCTGGGACAGCTCCTTCTGAGCAGACTTCTCCAAGACCAAGAGTCCTTCCTCCTTGTCTGTTCAGATTGTTTTAATTTGCAAGGAGTTTTAATTAGTTCAGCATACCACATTTAGTAGCTGGTTTTTCCATAGGTATTCTAGGTAACACACCTTTGTGGATTACCAGTATGGTTAAACTATAAAATGCCTGTTGCTCATGACAACAAAACCACTCTGATTTGTTACATATTTGGTATAACCAAGTTCACTCTTGTCTTTTATATCCTTAGGCTGAAGGTCCACTAGGTTAGTAGAAATTGCCTTTCACTATGTTTGTATACAGTATCTTGCATGCAGGGGCCCTGATCTTAGCAAAAGACTGTGACAGAAGGAGTTAAAATACAAATCATCTATAGTACCTCTGATGAGTCAATGCACATTTAGCTCCAAGATTCCAAGAGCAGACAGCAAAAGGTAATAGCTGGTGCCATTATTAGCCGCATACTAGCAGCAGCTTTGTCTAATACATTTTCTTCTTTTTTAAACAAGTAGGATGTAAATTTTATACCAAGGCAGAAGTGGGCTCAACCCAAAAGCCACATTTAAGATTTTGGAGAGCTCCACAGCAGTTCTCTGTGAAAATATGCAGCAGTTTTCGTGCAGATCATTATCATATTCTCTAACAATGGGTTTTTTTTAACATCTGGCACAAAAGAAAATGTAAATTCAGACAGATACTTATTGCATAATTAATTCTAAAGTGATGTAAACCTTTCTTTTTTCTAATCTTCTAAAAGACAGTTCCTCACAAAACCCTTGCCTTTAGTCTCTGTGTTAAGCTATTATCTTGCAGAACTCTTCTCCAGGCTGCTTTCCACTCCCACTTGATCTGAATAGTGACCTTACTGCTTGATAGCAACAGGGAAGAACATTTCTTTCCCTTGACATTGCACAGCAGGGAGGCAGCCACATGAAAGGCAGCAGGTGTTGAGAATGTGCTCCCTTCAGATTTATGTGGCAGAGGAAAATTAATATACATGAAGAGCAAGACAGAAGTTGGGTGGATAACTGTAATTAATCTAGATCCAGTTCATAGCCTGTTTCACTGCTGGCATAATTTTACCTTCTTCATTCAAGGAAAATGGAGAAAGTATCTTTCAGCTGCCACATCTGTGTACCTTGCCTCTTAATTCAGTAGCTTTCAAACAGTGTTCCCAGGATTTCTAGGGATAACTTGTAAAAGTTAACTACAGTTAAATGAGAAAAGCAGGCCAGCCTATCAGTAAATTTTCATTCAGGATGCAATTCTGCAGTTTCTAGGGTTTCCTAACTGGACAGGGTTACTCCCTGTGTATCTGCATTTTCAGTTTTCTAATAGTACGTAAATTCCATCTCCCTGGACAGAAAAAGTTTGTATGTTCACTGACAGTCTCTGAGGCATGGCAGATCAAAACAGATGGCTGTGCCATTGATTTCTACGTCTTATGCCATGTAAGTCCTGCAAAAGACCAAGTCCAAATCCTCTCCATCTCCCTAGCCGCTTCTCTTACGCTTCAAGCTATCATTAGCCTGTTGGACTGTAGCAGTGTTACACCCTTAGTACGTAGACCCTAAGAAACAAAAAAAGGCAGAGTTCTAAGAGAGCTTCAGCAACCCTGGTCTGTGCCATATTAGGAAGCACTTTAGATGAAAGTTAAATGGAACAGCCTGGCTTTTCTGACATTCATTGTCTAGAAACATCATAATGACAAGTGGTTTCAGCAGTGCTTGAAGCAGAAGTGAGAGACACATTTGGTACCTGCTATTAAAATAAAATCAAAGAGCAACTATGGAGCTCTTGCCATTAAGATTCTGATGAACGTTTTTAGAAGCACAACTTCTGCCAGGATGGTTTGTGTTTTCTAGGAGAGCTGAACTCCCCTTTTGGCATGCAAGTGTAATGATTGGATCTGTGAATGCCTACCTCCTGGACACTGGGCGATCATGAACACATGGCAGAAATATTATCTGGCACCTGACCTACTAAAAGCTGTAAGAAAACGAGGAATTGCAGATGAGAAAAGCTGGCTATCTGGTCCAGTAATAGGGATCAGCTCATGGTGGGGACCTAAGGTTTCAGAAGCTGAGGATTTCTATACACAATAGTCAGCTGTCAGTATGCAAGTATGAAATAGGAGGAGATCTATGTGGCTCTTTGTGGCACTCGCATCAGATTCCTCAGATTCAAGCAGGACTGCTTGCTGGTGCACTGACAGTATCATGCCCAAGACAAAGCTCTTGTCTCTGCCAGAGAGGGTTAATTAGTAGAGGAGCTTGGTCCTGAAGTTGCAGCTCGTCTGTACGATGTTAGTTTGGGGTGTAGAAGTGGTGTTTTGCACAAAGGTTTCAACTTGGGATGCCACTATAGGATCAACACAAGTCAAAACTCCAGGTTGTGTGAAGACCCTTACCACTAGCACCAACTACTACAGCTGAGAGGGGGATTGTCACAGTTGGCTTTTCCATGACATTTCCCAAGAGCCTACCTTTGTTTCCCAGAGTGACTCTATGGCTTCTGACCACATGACTTCATCCAGCTGTTTTTATGTTAGGAAAGACAGAGATACCCTCTCTTACATTAGCTATCTAAGAGCCTCCTAAAATTTTGCAGCTTTGAAACATGTAGGTAGTTTTGTTCCAGGAATGCCTGTGGGAATACTTCCATGGAGAGGGATCTGGAACAGTCCTTTCTCTTTTAAAGCACTAGCACAGCAGACAGTATTCTGCACCCTAAAGAGGATGTTACTAATTTTTCTTCTCTTTCTTGGTGTGTGCAGGGGTAACTTTCCCCTGAACAGTGTGATTCAGCCAGCTGATTAGAGGCCTAGTGAAGATAGGAACATAGATTTGGAACCAGGCCAACAGGTGCTTCTGGAAGGAACCTTCATCATGAGGATCTAAGTGAAGACACCAGCCGAATGTGTAGCTTTACCGCCAAGGCTCAGTTCTGCACAGAACATACATAAAAGTGGCCTCCACTGCAGGTATTTACATGGTTGCATAGTTGCTATTCTGGATTCATACAGGTTTCTTTAAAGCAGTATAAAATCCAATTCTGATTCTTGTCTTTCTTCTCAAACTCCATTTTTCTGTCAGAAATGCCACTTAAAGAGGAACAAACAAGATGGATTTTTTCCTCCTAAAAAGGGGAAAAAAATTTAAAGTGACAGTAGCAACAGCTTCTGAAAATGGAATGGCTTCTGTAAAGTCAGAACTGTTCTAATGACTGGAAAACAGCCAGGCCAGAAGCTCGGGATTCAAGTCCTACAGATAAGATCAAACTTCACCTCTGTAGAACCAAGAATTTCCTTTCTAGATCTGGAACTCCTGGTTTTCCAGTGTTACAGCCAAAAAGTGGGGAGGAGGTCAGTATCTCCCCTCTTTTCTAGCTTCCTCAGCTTGTTTTTGGTATGAACTAGAGTATTTGAACCACTTTAATAAGCTCCTGACTGTTGTTAGCCTCCGTGGTTATATCACTACCCAGTGAAAACAGGCTTTTCTCTGCAAATGAACTGGCAGGAGAGCATGGCACTCGATGTGAGTGCTGACAGCCAGGCAAAAGTGCCTGATGGTTCTTTTCCTTGAGGTGTTCTGAGTTGCAAAACCAGAATAAGATAAGACTCTGAGTTGTGTTACAGATGAGGTGAAGCCAGGATGAATCAGAATTGCTTGTGAACACGACGCTGTGACCAGCATGGATGACTTCCAGTCCTGTGTGCTTTTTCAGAGGAGATGCCTCTTGAGAGGGTGGTGCTGGCCTGCACCACTTTTCCGCAGCTGGGACACCAGCAGGTGGAGTCCCAGCACAGCTTTCCCAGCAGCAGGGTCGGTGGGGAGCTGTGCGGCAGGCAGCAGACCCAAAAGGAGCCCACCTGCAGGGACCTGTGGAGCACTTTCTCCTGGTGCAGGTGAGCCTGGCCCTCGGATAACATGGGCTGCAGAAGACCGAGACCTCAGGCAGGCTTCCCTTGGATTCCTCATAGTTTTTGTAGCTCAGTTCTCCAGCATAGCTAGCAGATGGAAAGTAAGTTTCTTTACTCCCTGAGAACTAAACTACCTTCTAGCTGTTCTTCATCTCCTTTTCTCACTGTGGTCCTCACTTTCAAGTTGCTGACTCAGTGACAGTCCCAACAGTGCTGCTTGCATCAAGAGGAGGCTCAAAAGTGCGGCAGTGTGAGTTGCAGAATGTGATTCTGCATTTGTGTGTTCTCTTAATGTTTGTGACTGGTTGGCAGAAAATGAGGAAAAGGAAAGCCCTGGATTTTGTATGCACAAATGCATGTAAATGCCACGTCTTTCCATATGATGGATTTCAGGTCTTCGTGTCCAGAATTGTCACAGCTTGGGTCTGGCAGCTGAAATGCAGCAATCACCTTTGAGGCCATTACAAGGTCCACTGATGCAAAACAACAGTGTCTGTGAAACAGGACTGTGTAATCAGAAATGAAGAAGAGCTATATGGGAAGACACTTCAGATTCTCACGCATTAGCGTGTAAATTTGTTATGTCTATTTAATTATACTAAATCTTTGAAGTCTTGTGTTTTTGTGAATCACAAGATAGCACAGCACTGATGCCATAGTCTATCCAAGGATGGTTTGAGGTCTCACAGCATGTAGTGCCTGGTCTCTAACAAATATTTGGAATAACTCCCTATGTATTTTCCATTAGTCTTAGTAAAAGGCCTTTCATACAAGATTTTCAGATTCCTGTATGGCAATAGGAAGCCATTCTCTTCATGATAAATACAGGAAATCTGTGACTACAGTAACGAAGGCAGTTTCGAAGTGGTCCCAGAATTAGACCCTGCTCAGTGTCCTCTGAAGTCATTTCTTCTACATGACCCATTCTTCTGAGACACAGAAAGAAAAGCAACAGCCCTGATTTCTCTTCATCCACACATCATGGCTTAGGCTTCTTCAGACGACAATGCAGAGAAGGAAAAAAGGTAACAATTTGGACTGGGAGCACATTTTGATGATCAGAACTTGGTGAAGGCAGAAGGTTAAAATTGGGAGAAGGTTAAAATTGGGAGAAACTCTGCATTGAATGCGGTGCGGTCAGTCAGCTGGGAGGCATGAGTAACTCAGTTCATAAGGAGGGGGAATGGAAAGTGTAAGGGAGAGTCAAACAGCAGATTAAAAAGGGAAATTTCTGGCACAAGGCAATTAATCTGAAAGGCCTGATATTAATCTGAAATTGCCCTGATATTGTGTAATCTCCTGACAGCCAGGCTGTTAGGTGTTCATGGCAGCCCAGAGAAGCAGAACAGGAGAGCCAAATACTGCAAAATCTAATTTTTGTGAAGGTGGATGTTTGCTTGAAGTGTGTGTGTATACAAAAAATACATATATTTATGTAAATGTTTTGTTTTTAAATTAAAGGTATTTCATTTTAAACTACAAACTTCTAAATAACTAATACAAGTCAGTGGCTCAATTGCAACTTAATCTTGCTGTGACTATATGTCACAGTGACTAGGGAGGAGGAGTCTAGTGAAGTAAATCAGTGTCTGTGTTACCTTGTTTTACACCCTGGGGGGTAAAGTGAAAAAGCATGCGTTTGGAACTGTGTGAGCAACAGAAGGGACGCATGTGTCATTCCACAGAGGCAAAAGTTTGTCTCAAATATGTGCTCAGCTAAGATACAAGAGGTCTGGCTTTCGTTCTTGGCTGTCACCCAAGTCTTCCTATGTCACTGTGACTAGATAACAGTATCTAAGTTCTCTGCCTTTAACAGAAAGGGACTTCCACGCATCCTGCGTCCACGTTGCCTGTTTTTTATGTGTTTCAAGCACAGCAACAAACACTACCAAGTCCTATCTAGCTAAGTCAGATCAGGGCTCCTACACACTGAAAAGACTTTAGGAGCACTTAGCTGGAAACTAAGTTGGGCTCATCTTCCCTCAACCTTCCACGCCAGTTCTGTGATGCCCCCACCACAAAGGACTCCTTGGACACTTTTTGTTTTGGCTTACTCAGTGATGAGCCCTTGTCTTTCCATTTTCTCTTCCCACTCTAATAGTTCCTATTTCATTAACCGTTTTTCTTCTTCCTCTCTAGGCTTGGACAAATTGCACGGGTTTGGCAGCCACTGCACCAGCAATACCTTGCAATCCAGGGAGGATGCATTGGAAGTGAAGGAATGAGGGCATGAACAGGGCAGGGGTGCCCTCCTCCTGCAGCCAGCCATGTTACATCAAGCCTGGCAGCTCTGTGGGAGGTGGTGCCGTTGGTCCAGTCCTTTCATCCATCTTCTTATGCTGACTGTGGTGACATTCGGTGTGCTCGCGCCTTTGATTTGCCACCGGCTCCTCCACTCTTACTTCTATTTGCGACGCTGGCATCTGAACCCCATGAGCCAGGAGTTCCTGGAGCAGAACCAGCAGGAGGGCCAGGCTGCCCTCCATTACTTTGAGAAGCTGCAGATACCAAATGCCTCTGAGGCCTCTGGCAGTGATGCCTTCCAGCCCTTGCTGCTGATCACCATTATCACTGTGCAGAGGCGGAATGATTTCCACTATGTCTTGCAAGTGGCCTCCCATTTCCACCGCCTCCTCCAGAAATGTGGTGCACATTGCCAGAGCCACCGCATCCTCCTCTGTAATGTGGAGTCAGACCCCAGCAGCCATCAGGATGTCAGACTGCTGAGCAGCTTCTTTCCTATGGTTAGTCGTGACAAAACTGGGGAGAACCCTGACCCTAGAGTGAACCAATTTGAGAAGGAGAAGCAGGACTACATCTTCTGCCTTGAGCAGTCGCTGTTGGTGTATAACCCAGAATACATCCTCATAGTGGAAGATGATGCTGTGCCAGAGGAGGAGATATTTGCTGTCTTGCAGCACCTCTTATTGGCCCGGTTCTCCAAACCATACCTCAGAGACGCACTCTACTTCAAGCTTTATCATCCTGAGAGGCTTCAGCACTACTTTAACCCCGAACCCATGAGGATCCTTGAGTGGCTCGGCCTGGGCATGTTTCTGGGACCCATGCTGACCTGCGTGTACTCCTGGGCAACTGGGCGCGCCAGCCTCACTTGGCCCATGGTCATCTTCTTTGCCTTGTACAGCATGGCTCTGTCAGAGCTGGTGGGACGGCACTACATGCTGGAGCTGCGGCGGCTGGCCCCCGCGCTGTACAATATCGTGCCAGTCACCGAGTGCTGCACACCTGCCATGCTCTTCTCCGCTCCTTCTGCCCGGCGTGCCTTGGGTTACCTGAGGGGGCTGCACTGCCGCCATGGTTTTGCTAAGGATATTGCCCTCTACTCGCTGCTGCGTGCCAAGGGGGAGAATGCCTATGTGGTGGAACCCAACCTGGTCCAGCACGTGGGAATGTATTCCAGCCTTCGGCTAAACGACAACCCGAAGCTGCTGTGATCTGTTTGTGCCTTTCCAGACACAAAGCCCAGAGAAGTTTCCACTGGGCAGGGAGACAGTGTGCGAGCTCAGATGTGCTGCTCTCATGGGGCATTCTGTGCCTCCAGGTGGACAAACAATAACTCTCTTTAAAAAAAAAAGGAAAAGTTTCTTAAAAAATAAACTTAGATACATGCAGACCCTATTTGATACATACTTGAAACTAATCACCATGCACCTGTGTGAGGGAAGTTAAGGATTCCAGCTGAGGGTTGTGGATTCTTTGCCCTCCTTAATCATTCTTAGGGAAAAGCTCTTGCACCAATATAAACAGCTATACTGCCTACTCTCATTTACACTGGTCGCAGAAATTCTCACCTTCGGGCAATAGAAATGTTGGCCAAAGGGAATGTTTCACGTTTAAGCTAGTGAGGAGGAAAAGCCCATATTTCCCCATCCTAAGGCCTGATCTCTGACCTCTGTCTGTTTCAAAGCTGTGGTTTTGAGCAGACCTTTCAAAAGCAGCAGTGGTTTACACAAACTTTCCAACAAATTTCACCCAGTTCCTCAAATTTTAGGAAGCCTCTGTTTGTTACTCTCTCCCCTTACTGATCCTGTTTGCACCTCCACCCTTCCCACTCCTTTTTCTTGGGACAGATGCTCTTAAATTAAAACAAAACTTCTGCTGCTTCATTTAAGGTCATCTCTGAAGGTGGGAATAATAACAACCATTGATGTGACACAGCCAGGTCACAATTGCACATTTTCATTGCTACATTACAGACATTATAAACAACATAGGATGACTACCATGTTGGTTGGTATCATGACTAGTTGTAGTGGATCCAGGTTGTTAAAAAGAGACCTTAGCAGTTGATGATTGATTGGACTTAGACATTCAACATAAATTTACCTTGACTTTCTATCAGCACAAAGTAAAAATTAGATTAGGTGCTGCTGTTGTGCAGGATCCTTGTTTCTTTCTGGAGCTGTAATTCACTGCACTAAACAAAATACCCATAGGAAGCAAAGCTAATTGTTCATAAAAACAAGTAGCAATAACACAACACATCAAGGGGCCACTCTGATATTGACCTGTTAAGTTAATGTGCTCTGGTTGTTAGGCATTTGGGTTAGGTACTTTGTACCGCAGCTGTGGGCACAGGTTAATATAAAACCATGAAGATGACAGAGATCTCACACAGAATCAAAACTGGCACCAAAATGTTTATGTCTAATGAAAAGCCCACCTTCACTTTAGTGGGCTTCAGATTAAATTCACTTATATGTGGCGTTTGGTTGAACTGGTTTTGAAACTATATTCATAGCTTTGGAATGAACCAAGTACAATATTTTTGTTGAGTTTTGGTCAGTGGGGATTGTTTGGGTTTTGGGTTTTGGTGAAGGAAGAGCTCTACTTTGAATTTTCTTTCCCCCAGTCTCTCCCAAGTGATTTAGGCCTTAAGCTCTTAACAATTCTGGCTACGGGTATGAAGGACATAAAACTCCTAAGACATGAAAGCAAAGAACATTGCAAACCTCCAGCTGTCAGCGCATGATAGGTATCAGTTACATGACACAAATGCATAATGCAAATTGGCCAATTAGAAGTGGCTTCAAGACACAGAGCACTGCTTTGCTCTCTCAGTAATCAGCTAGGATACTTTTATAACACCTGTGAAAATCAGATGTGAGTAAAAACTGCTTGTGAATTCCATGTAATTCCAAAGGCAAAGGACCTCTCCTGTCAGGGGACACAGGAATAATTGCACAGGCAGAACCATGATTTATTCCCAGCTGCTAAAAACCCCAAAGATACCAGAGTGGTCACACAGTGACAAGTGGGCAAACCTGTTCTCAGGCTTTACTATAATATGGTTAAGATGGCAGGATTTAAGTGTCATTGTATATTTATTCCACCAAGTGCCTGTGTGCTGGAGGAAGTATAGCCTGCTTGTTTATGCATCTTCAGCTGTGAATGTTTCAGTGTGGTGTGCTTTCTCTTCACCCTTTTTCTGTCTTTATACCATACAAATTCAGGACAATGCCCTGTTCTATTCACAAGGGTCCATTCACACTCATTCTTGCAAAGAAAATCTCACAGCAACGTACAGTAAATGGGACAGGGAAAGGAGAGAGGAGGAAGAAAAAAAGAAACCTTAGAAAAGAAACCAACTAACTTTATGCGGTTAATAAATGTTTTGATGTGAAAAATTATTTATCCATTTGTCTCAAAGTTATTTTCCTTGTTTGCCCAGTAACTTCTCTGAGCTTCACAGCTGAAAATTAAGAACATGAATTTGAGGCGTCCCTTCTGAACTAGAAGACCATTTGCAGGGCATAAGAGATGAGAGAAGTTGACTGGGAGACCAAACAAGATGCAGGGGGCCTGCAACTTCAACCTGCCAGTGAGGGAGTTTCAGATAAACCCGTTGAACAAAGAACTCAAGGAGCAGGTTAATAAATTCTTCAGGTCCTTCTGGAATAATTTCCTTAAGTGCCCAATTCACCTTTAGAGCACAGGTGCTTGTTTAACTGAGCCTGCTGGGGGCTATTTCTGAGTTATTCAGGTACTTGCTCAGTGCCCACCATGCCAATGTGGCCTCTCAGGTGAAGGTTTTTTCTTCTGCTGCCTCTGAACTTTGCCAAGTAGATTGATTTTTGTTTCTGTTTCCTGTGTGACATGTTTTATTAGAAATGACAAGTCAGAGAAGTGTACTTCGCCCTTGGAACAGAAAATGGGATGTTACTGTGAGTTCTTAACTCCTGTTGAATTTTGTCCCACAGTGTAGTTTCAAACACAGAAGCTCTTTCCCTCTTCTGTCAGGGGAGCTGAGCCGAGTTTCCATATCTCAGGCTACATAAGTTCAAGGCCTAGCATTACATCCTGGAAATGCAGCCCTAAGAGTTTAGTTTTATTCACATTAAAGCAAACCTGATGACTATTTTTGAAACAAATAATATGGATTTTCTTGGGTATTGGTTCATTCCCAATAGTTCAGAGACTATTTTCCAACACAGCAACTACTGCTTGCATGAGAGGATTCTTTCTCGATGAGCCAAACAGCAGGAATCAAGGCATTACTGTCCAAGACAATTCAGAGGAAGTTAGTTAATTAAACAAAACCTACCTTTGTTTCCAAGGCATATCCAACAGAAGCAGGATTCTGGCAGAATACAAAGCATAAATTGACAGGTCTTTATTAGATTAGAAGCCCAAGAGGATTTTCTAACTACAGTAGGTAGCAGCATCTTAGTGAGAAGGCACTGCATTTGAAGAGAGAAGGAAAAACCCTTCCTCTCCATTGTAAGGGGCTGTGTATTGCCAGACTGGGTATTTCAACAGCAATTTGGTGAGATGCAGGCTTAATTACTTTTTTTCTAAAGATATTTATGAGCAAACTTTCTAGCAAATAAACAACCTTTCTATTAAAACTCTGTTGTCTCTTCTTTCTGTATGCCACTGTTAGGTTTCCTGACTGACAGGTCCATCTCTCCTTTGTATATTTGAATAAGAAAGATACTTCTGTGTCCATGCATCTGAATGGATGTAGTAATCTGGATCCTACAACAATTCAGGTTGAAAAGGACCTCTCAAGGTTCATGGTCTAATTCCACACTGAAAGCAGGTCTTACTAGACCAGGTTGCTCAGGCCATTCTCCAATCAATTACTGCGGCATTTCAACGGGGACCTGAGATAAGATTAAGTTCTAAGTGCTGGAATTTAACCTTAGTACACTTTTGTATAGAAAGGCTATATATTTCACAAAATAAAAAGTAATTTTCTGTGGAAAACTGTTGTAGTTACAAAGGCACTGGCAGTTTCTCTCATGAAGTTAGAGTTTGTTTTTGTGTATTTCCACATCAGCTTTAGGGATGTCATTATTCAAATTCAGCAGATGGCAGGGTCCAACATACGGTTCTGAATAACCTTCAGTATAACATACATCTGCCAAAAATGCATATAGAATTAGTTACTCCATGGTCTGTGCTTCTTCACTGCATGTGTGTCTGTTGCTAGAGTAACTTCATTTCCACAAACTGTACTGACAGCTCATTTTTTGAGAGAATCTGCCCATCAGCCAGTTTGTTCATCCACCTATAGGCTAAGTATCAGCAATATCAATGTCCAAGATTTTGTTCTACATGGGAAACTATGAATGCCACGTTCCTATTGTGTAACCACTGTTGGTTTTTAAATCTTGACAAAGAAAAATGGTGTTACATTTTCTTGCCCTGTTAGTAAGGCTCTAGCCAGCTATGTGTCTCGATGCCCACTTTCTCTTTTCATTTCTGCCATGGTGTCCAGTGTTCCTTCAGCAGTGCAGAAACCACATCTACGAAGGTCTTTTCAGCAAACGGGTCCACTCCAGACATCTGTTGTAGTTTGCATTTTTCAATTTGTATGCAGCATCTAACTGTGCTTTTCTGAGGGATTACATGCTGCTTAGATAAACAGGCAATAAACAGTTAAGAGTCTTCCATTATAGCAGCCAGTTGTTTGCCTACTTGCTTTTTTAAAAACCAAATGTCAACAGAAAGGCATAGAGACCAGTGTCATTACTGCATCATGTCCTGCTACAGCTATTTTGCACAGCCCAGAAATGTTTTCACTGGCAGCCTGGTTGGAATTTGTATCCTTGTTTGCTATCCACACTATTGAAAATATTACAGAGATTTGGGGTTTTACAACAGTTATGTCAATGCTTGCTTGGTTTTCATTCCCAGTCATGGTGTTTGTTGCAGCCCAGCTTTAAGACTCATAGAATGAAGAGCAAGCAAACCCTCCCTGTGCAACCCCCTCAGTGCTCTTGTGGCCCTGAGTTGGTTCTGCCCAGCACCCTCCATGCCCTCCCCAGTGTGCATGTCTGCTGATGGTGCTGTGGAGCCAGGTATACAGGTGATTTCTTTCAGTGGGGTTAAAAGCCAGGCTCTCTGCACTGGGGTGAGGGCTGTAGGTGAGTGGGAAAACAAACCACTTAATAAACAGTATGTCTGATTAGATAGGGATGAACAAGCTGGACTTTGAGACAGTTAAGCAAGACTGCAGAGTACAGAAAACAGGAAACATCCAGCACAGTGTGGAGAGGAGAAGGCAGAATCCACTCAGCGCAAGTCTGCTCTGGTTAGACTTTAACCCCGTCACGCAGGCAGCACCCTCCTGGGGCACACAGAGCCAGGTGTTTTTCATGTGGATGTGTATTGTACTCATTCATTCTTCCAACTTCCAGTGTTTTTTTCCATTCGACTTCAAACCCTTTTACAGGCCTGGCCACAACAAAAGTGTTGATAAGATTAATAGTTTTTTGTTTACTGAAGTGCAGGGGGAAGCTTCAACTTTTTAATTTTTCTCTAGGTGACCATGTGATCTCTGAAGTTGCTTCATCCATTCCTTTCCATCTTTCTTTCTCAGATGTACTCTCTTCACATTTACTTAGTTGAAGAGGCAAAAGGTTAAAGGCAAAACCAGTATCAGAATGATACTGCTAAAAACACACAGGAAAAACAATCATCAACCTGAAGAAACATAAGTAATTCTAAAATTTTTACCTATTGCCTTAAATCAGGCATTCCATTACTTCATCCAGCAACAGTCTTCACTCAAAACTTCAATCTTTTGACCACAAGGTTGGCTGTAACAGGGACAGCAATTAAATTAACTTCTACTATGAAAATCCAGTAGTTGCACTGTCAAACCCCAGAAAACAGAACCACAAATTAAGACCTAAATAATAACCCAAGCCACCTGTAAAGACAGTTTTTAGTGGTTTTTGAGATTTTTAAATGTATGCTTTAGTCAATTTTGTATTGTAATTTCAGGTGGAAAAGCCAATATCAGCAAAATCTCCGAGACATTCAAATACAAAATTCAATTTTGTTGTGCCACGTTTGTGAGAGAAAATGCTAGATGCTTGTGTTTTAGAATTATCCATCTTTTTTTCATAGGTGACCACTATTTACTGTTTCCATGCGATAAAAGGCACAAGGAATATCTTGTTTGCAGTGATGTTGCAGAGATTTAAGTGAGCTATAAAGGTTTTTATATTGCAAGACTCTGTATCAGTTTCCTCATTAACAGATAAAAAGCCATAGTTCATGCAGAAAAACATCAATCACTGTATTTAGTTAGATATGTATTTAAGTAATAATTCTCAAACACCGAAAACTCTCAAAAATACTTAGTAATCCTTCTTCTATTGAAAGATTTTTCTCTTCACTAAAATAAGTGGATCAGCAATCATTGCAATAGTCTGTACCAATAACTGAGAGTACTTTTTATTTAGCTCAGCTGCCTTCCCTTCCCAATCTCCCTGTCCTTATCCTCAGCCTGGGATCTTAGCAATACTTCCCCTTCCCATGCCAGAGGCAGAGAGGGTTGAGTAACCCCAGGGAGGCAGAGAAGAGCTGGTGCTTCCTTAGGAACTGAACTCCCACAGGAAACCCTGCCTGCATGGCCAGTCCTACAAACTACAGAAGACAAAGCTCACATACCACTGAGATGGGTGGCAACACAAACAACAGTGGACACCTGTGAAGAGCATCTGTTTCATGCCATTACTGAGCCACTTCATCACAAAGTAATTACCTGTACCCCTTAACATTCACCTGCATTGATTTCTACCTCTCTTTGCCTCCTGCCTCCTGTTTTCCTGAAGTCCCCAAATCTGCTTCCTTACCTTCATCCTTATTCCTGTAAACACATCTTCCACCAGGGCTTAGGTGTTCCTCCTACTCATGTCCACCAAAGGTGTCCCAGTCTTCCTGTATTATGACACCTGTATCAAAGTCATGCTGTCCATGGCCATAAATTCAGTCTCTGTCCAAGTAATGTCTAGATGCAGCCACCTCTACTCAGGGTGCTCACGCCAGGAGACAGCCTCTTGCTGGCTACAGCCCTGTGGCTGCACCATGTTACTCTGAAAAAGGCTTAAAAAAAGGAAAACATTCCAAAATTAGTTGAGTCACTGGAAAGCTGAGAGAGTTGGCAATACTATGAGTTCAAACACTAACTCGATGAAGCAGGCTTACAACCTGGATAATACACCAATTTTGCAGTAGAATAATTAGTGCAGGCAATGACTTGATTTTTTCTTATGGACCAGATTAGCTGCTTGGTTGAATGCAAATACACTGCATTCCCCTCACGATGCAAGTTTATTCCTGTTACCACTTGAGGACACACGATACCACTATAACCTAATTTTCAGAGGTATTAATATCCCCAAACTGTGATTGCAAAGCTGTGATGATGAAAGAATGTACCCTTTTCCAGTGTCTTTTAATATCACTGTACTACTGATTTCTGCATGGTGCCATCAGTGTCATGGTTCTGCATGTTAATAATACTGAACCTTACAGTGACATTATCTAGCTTGATTGCTCATTCCATATTCTTGCTCAAAAAGGCTCCCATTCCTCAATTAAGTGAAAAAGTTAACCATCATGTCCCTTCACTTTTTTTTTTCTCTTCAGTCCTCAGAATGCCTGATAGGACTTGTAATCCTAGTGCTTGAAGTGCTGGATATTGGCTCAGAAGTACTAGAAGGGTACAATCTAGCCATTACCCACCAGGAAATACATGCACACACTTCTGAAAGAGTTAAGAACACAAGGTGGTCTGCAGGGGATTATCCAAAGTGGTTTCTAAATGTCAGACACCTTTTCTCTCAAGGAGACTCCCCTCACATTTTCTTTAATAGTCTGTCAGACCATATCTCAGATGACACTGGGAGAGAAAAACTTCAAAGTACTTTCCTACCTGTGACAGCTTCTAACCAGACCAGGATTGACAGGACTCAAACTCTGATTTTCTCTGTGGCCCTGAAGAAGACCATCAGACACCTTCCTGGTCTCAAGAGGCTCTTAGATAATATATTTAATTAAAAGTATTTTTAATCCATACTAGGTGCCTCTTTTTGTGGTGGAAAAACTAATACACCGTGGGGTTCATCTTCCTGCTGGGATGGGAGAAATGGAATGTGAAGCAAACACTGTAAAGCAGGGAAGGCTTTATGTCCATGTTAGGTGCTACAGCATTCTTCAGCAAAAAGGCATGGATCAGGAAGGAGAACGTTAAAGAAAACAAAACAACACAAATGCAAGGCCTTCAATTAGACTATCCTCAGCTTTGTCAGAGGTTTCTCTGCTGTCACAGAGTGACACTGGCAGCATGTAAGCTGTTAAGATTTCCCACAGGCACTGACCTTGGCATGCAGCTCTAGAAGAGTCAGGCTCAAGGAAGATGTGCCCTCACAAAGTCAGTGTTGCTCAGTTGAGAGGAGAAATCAGATGTCTCACTGTGTCCATGTAAAGGCTAAAGGTGTCACTGCATAGGCCAAACAAACGGAGAAACTACGTCATTCTTCAGGCAAACACTGGGTCTTTGTGGTAAAGACATACTAATGTCCAAGGTCGCAAAGTATGTTGTTGATGAGGGGGTGATGTTTGCCTAACAGTCCCTGCGCTGTATGTCCCTCCAGGAGTACTGACCTGCAGCAGGGGGGAAAAACATATTAAAAAAATAATCATGTCTATCTACCCGGATTTGGTGAATAGCTGTAGTGTGATTTCATATAAACTGGAATGCTGATATACTGGTTGTAGAGCATTAGCATTTGTCACAGAAAAATTTTGCTAAGTTTGTAAGCCATTGTAATATGGATAGGTGTTCCAATGGGATTTTGGTGGAAAATTTGGCTTGTGTTTGTGCATCTCAGTGTGGGCATATTTATTCTGATAACCATTATTCTCACACATACACTGCATTAAAGGAAATCAGAACTTGCAGCTTCATTAACTGTGATACTGTACCATTGCATTTTGCCTTTCCATATACTAACTGGAAAAGGAAAAGAATGTTTCTGTCCTAAATTTTCAAGTGAGGAAAATCAGTGTAACACTTAGGAAGCCACTGAAATGATAGTAACTCAAGTCAGTTAAGGTTCTGTTGCATTATTTCTGCATTTTGTTTTCTACTCTTCCTTCTTGCACTGTGTAGTTTCCTAAGAATAATCTTCCAGAAGATCTAACCCTAAACTGAATGTCCAAGATCCCTGTAAACAATTTCCATGGCTTCTCTGGTAGTTCTTTTCAGTCTCTTTTAGAAATAGTAGGAATAATTTGAAATAAATGGAAAACACCTCAGTTTCACCACATCATGGATGGCCTTATATACTCAGGGAGGGAAAGGGGAGGAACCCCAGGAGTGAGACTAGGTCCCATTGGTTGTGTGTGGTTGTGGTCTGACAGCGAATACCGACCTCAAACAATGACATTGCCCCAACCAGCCTGGGGAGGAGGGAGAAGGAAGGACTGAGGAAAAAAAAAAAACAAACCACTGTCAAGAATGTTATAAAAGCTGGTGATTGGAAGGACTGGGTCTCTTCGCCTGCAACCACCTCACCAGAAGCTTGTAGCAGCAGAGGCATTGTCCACAAACAAGTAAGTATAATCATTTAATTTCTAGACTGCAAAGGTGGTGTGTGTATAAGCAGCTGAGACACAATGTGTTTATCTGAAGTGGACTTGGGGAGTTGTTTTTGGTTGTGTTTTTATTTTCTTGTTCCAGGAACAGCTTGCAATAAATAAACACTAGCCATTCTGCAGTGATCTTCCACTGAGCCATTTACTGCTAACGCTGGCTTTCTAACTTAGCTTAGTTACTCAGAACTCCTGGAGTAAGTGAACCCTTACTCTAAGGGGACAGGAGCAGTAACATAATGGCATCGCTTTCTACTGCTTTGTCTTGTATGTGCTTGTTTATGCTTGTGGAGTATATAATATGAAGTATATAAATGTTCTGTAAGGAGAAGAGAGAATGACTGGAGCATGCAGCTGGCCCTGACAAACACCAGTGCTGCCAGGAGTGCAATTATGTGTGTTCGTTGTGCAGCATTGTGAATAAGATTCTTTGGCAGGGGGATGTAAGGTAGACTGCACTGCAGGAAACTAAAAACTGCTCTTGCCTCAGGCTGTAGCCTTTCCAGTTGTGAACAGCCAGTTTAAGGAACTTGCTCAACAAACTCAGACTCACTGAGACTGCGATCCTCCATCACTTTCTCAACTATCCCATGTGACTGGCACCCTAAACTATTTAGCCCACCTGAAACCCTCACCACCACTTCCCCCAGCCTCCCCTGCTGGCATTACAAGACTTCAGTTCTCAGGCAAGTCTGGTAGCATTTTTATACCTTCTCCAAGAAGAGCCCAGCCCTGAGAGAGAAGGAGCTTCACCCTAACGACCACACTTACTTCCAAGAAACCAGTTCCTTGCCACCTCAGCCATCTCTAGCCCTCATGAGCGCTCCAGGAGTGCTCTGCACCAACCACAGAGACCGGGTCCCTGAGTACATAACTTACTTTCATGCTTTCTAGAGAGGTAGAATGGGGGAACTTCGTGCAGGGCTTGAGTATAGCTCTGAGGCTAATGTGGGAGTCAGGACGGAGAACTGCAGGTCTCTCATACTCCCATCCACTTGAGATAGAATGTTAAAGCGAGGTCCCTAGACAGAGCATGAAGATGGGAAAAAACCCATGTTTTCACCCACAAAAGAGAAAGCAAAAACCAACCAGGCAATTTACCATCATATATGCCCCAAAGGACCTATCAAGATGGTGAAATTAGTATATCAAGCTGCATTAGTATATCTGCTGTTTTTTCCAGGTGACCAAGGTCTGAGTGATTCACTTTTTAGAACCTAGAAATTTTGCTATATAGAAATCTTCACTCCCATTGCAAAGATGAAGGGAGGAACATTCTATTCTTCCCTCAGAGCTCCTTCAGACGTACAGGAGGCACTGCTTCCACTTCAGCTCCCTAAAACAAGTTTTCATGCAGAGTCACAGGGTAAGTCAGGAGGTCTGTAATCCAACCTCCTGCTCAAAGCAGGGTTAGACACAGGGTCAAACCAGGCTGCTCACAGCTTTATACAGGTGGGTCTTGACAGCCTCTGAGGATGGAGACACCACAGCCTCACTGTCAACCTGCTCTACTGCTTGGCTGTCCCAATAGTGGGAAAAAGTTCTTCATGTCCAGTCTGAATCTCTCTAGTTACAGCTTAAGCCTGTTGTCTCTCACTCTCCCGTCACATGCTGCTGCAAAGAGCCTGGCTTTGCCTCCTTGATCACCAGTTTGTAGATACAGGGGTTGCTAAGAGGTACCCCTGAAGCCATCTCCACTTGAGGCTGAACTAGACCCAGCTCACCAGCCTTCTCCTCGCAGAGCAAGTGCTTCAGTCCCGACCTTCTCGGTGGCACCTGCTGAACTCATTCCAGCTTGTCAATGTCTTTCCTGTACTGCAGGGGCCCAACACTGGATTCAGTACCTAGATGTGATCTAAAGAGTGTGGAGCAGAGGGGGATTGTCCCTGTCCTCCCCTGGCTCTCTGGCCTGGACCCCTGTTCACACAGGATGCTGCTGGCCCTTGTTGCTAGCTCCTGTTCAGTTTACTGCCTGACAGGGCCCTGGGCCTTCTCCAAAGAGCTGTTTTCCTGTCCCACCAGCCTTGGTGGGATCACTGCCAGGGCTCTGCCCCCCCTGGCAATGGCTGGGTATTTGTTCTGGCTGAACTTTGTGGTGCTCCTCTTGGTCTCTTCCCACCCCCTGTCCAGGCTTGTCTGGATGTCTGCCCAGCAATCAAGCGTATCAGCTAGTTCTGCCAGCTTGGTATCACCTGCAGACTAGATAAGAATGTGCTCTGTCAGCAGGATGGGGCCAGGCTTGCCCATCCGTTGAGACCTATCAGCTTGTCCAATGTCCAAGTAATCAGGATTACTTAGAAACAGCTTTCTAATGGAGCTCAATAAAGAAGTGAGACTAATAGATTTATCCACTGAAATGAGAATATAAGGGGCATAACTCATTCTGTGTCTGTCTCTTCTAAGCATACAAGTGTAAATGAGGAGTAAATCCTGTCAGGTTAACACTGTGCCTGCCTGTGGTGGGATACATTTGTGAGTACTTTTCACTCCCGTTATCAACTGCATTTATCTATTTACACATGCAACTTTTGCTTCCTCAGACCTGTTCTTTGGAAGCAGAGTCTCTTGTGCATACAATGCAATGACGTGCACGTGTGGTTTGTACTGCTAACTGTCAGAGGTGATGTTGAAGGGCGGTGTTTACTAGTAACTGAACCAGAAAAGCTACATGCATACGATACAAACTGTATTTTGAGAGCTTGGTCCTGCACTTTTGGAACCAATTTTGTAAAAGAAGTCAGTGAAGACATCCAAGAGAAAAACTTACAGATTTTCATCCAATCTTTTCCCATCTGCAAACCAGGATTCAGGTGAGATTTTTTGTAAGACTAGAAGATGCCAGTCAGTTGAGGTGGTTGGAAAGAAAAGAAGCCAATGAAGTATTAATGATTCTAAGATGACCTGAAGTGGAACATAGCAGTTTGTTCCTTTTGCTGTTTGTCTTGCCTCTGCCCTTTGGTTCTTGCTATTAATATTAACAGGACGCAATACTTGTGCTGATATCCATGAAGATATTTCCCCTGCAGTCCTCCACTATGATAGCTGAGAAAAACTCAAGACGTCAGCAGTACAAAAATTACTTTTACAACTGTGCTGTCCCTCACCCTCTCACTCACGCTTCCTGCTGCTCACAGGCTGGGGGCTGAGCAAAGAACTTGCTTTGCTTAAGAAGCTGCTGAACCTTGATAAATACTCAAGGTAGCCATAAAGCTGGGGGGGGTGTTGCACATTCTGTGCAGTTTTATTCTTTTGGTTTTTTTCTTCCACTTTTAAAAAGTTATGTAAGCAGTTATCACAAAGATGATACACTGCATTCATACAATGTCAAATCCATGTGAAATCACTTGAGCTTGTGACACTATGATACTAGCCCACAGCCTAAAAATGGGTATATAAAACCAAAACTTCTGGAAAAACAGTGGTGGGACAACTTCTAGATACTGTTACTGAGAACACAGTTCCTTTGAGCTTTCTCCTGCCTGGAAATGTTGTTAAATTAAACAAATACATCAGAATGATAAGGCAAACAGTCCTTGTTTGGGGAAAAATGAAGTGAGCTGTGCACCTTTGGCAGCATGGGTACAGCCATTTTTCCTCAGGCAGGACCTGTAAGGTGACATGTCCAGATCTTTAAGGGGGAACATTAATGTTTCTGTGGATGTGCTGGGAGCTTACTCTTTACAAGGCAGCTGTATGAAGTGTTACTGAAGAGTCTCCACTCCTCTTAAGTGCTCAGAGCAGTACCTTACAGCAGTGACACCCTTTCTGAATCCAACAGGGAAGACCCTCAAAGAGTATGCTCCTCATCCTCTGAATCACAGAAAAATAAAGACCTAAATCAAGGGCCCTTAAAGATTTTGGACCTTAGAGCTATCATTAGCTTTACAACTGCTCTTTCGCACTCATTTCTTCACCATTTCAGTTAGAAACACTGCACATTTCATTCGTCCTTGTAGCTCAGCAGCACAGCTGGGACCAACTCACCATGGCCTTACACATCATTTTGGGGAGCCTTTTGGAAAATCTGCATCTGCTTCTTCACACTCAGAGAGATACTTGCATGGAAACTAAAACTAATCTGCTGTCTTCCAATTCATCATTGTGGAATGACACTGTTTGTTTGGGTCATGCAGAGCACTCACTTGAGCCAGCATTATCCACTGAAAACTCATATTTCTGTATTTTGGCAATTCGCTCTGTAGTCTGGTTTTGAGTGATAACTGCCTCTCTGCTATCTTTATGCAAACACTGGAAACAAACGAGACACAGCAGACATTAGGCTCCTTCCTTACTGCATTGCTGAAGAGAAAGTATACCTGTAATAACATAACTAGAGTGATGGATGATCTTGTAATTCAGCTAGCTGGATTAAAGATTATCTGGATATACCTACTTGTGCTGTAGCATACCTCCAAACTGCAACTCTGAAATCCCATTACTGACTTAGCAATTTATTAGCTTTGGCCTTGGTTAAGATCATAGTCTTGCCAGATAACAATTTTCCAGTCTTTTCCACAGAGACTGTGAACTACCAGAGTGATTCCTCATCATCTTGCATAGCAATGTATTTAACAGTGCTATGATTTTGACTGAAGTGCTTAAAACACAAGCTGTTATTACAGTAATCATAAGTAAGCCAGTTTCCTATTTCCAAGAGACATATCCAACATGGAAAGCAGGTGAGGGATAAGGAGCTCTTCAAGTGCTTTTAGGTGGGCTGAACAGGGTAGGAGCTGGGAGTGATGGAGTTGTGGTCACCACTGTAGAGGATGCTTCCTAGAGCTCTGGGCCCAGCCTGGCACAGGGAGAGAGAAGTTCAGCAGAGCCTGCTTTTGCAGGACCACAGCAAGGCTTTTCAGCTCTTGGAAAAGGAGGGAACTTCTGCCATTTGATGCAGTCTTCATCATGCACCCCTTCAAATTCCCTCTAAACCTAGAACGACTCACCATTGATAAGCTGCATAGGACAAATGCTAGTCTTCAACAACTCACGAAAAGGTAAAGCAGACATCTGGACACTGCATCTGACTGGTCTGTACTGGTAGACAACACCACTTGAAACTTGCACAGTAACATTACCAATACCCAAGTACCTTCGACTATAAATCAGAGACACAGATTTATAGCTGTCATAGTACTGTGATATCACTGTTGCCAGAAAATTTTTGCACCATTTGGCACGGTGCACAGAACTCTGCTGATGTTGGCATCTATCCTATCATGAGTAGCAGGCAGACCCCCGATCCTTTCTCCACAATATGCCCTTCAGCAGGGAGGGCAAGACAAAGATTCCCTGGCAACCTAGTGTCTGTGTGCAGGGAAAGAGAATGGAGGACTTGGCTGCATACATGCTTATAAGGGCAGACGTATTTGCTGGCCATCTCTGGCACATGGTGAACTGGGAAATGGCAATTTCTCACTTCACTCTAAGGCTGATTTTGGGAATAGAAAATGCAGATGCTACCCAGAGGCCTGCCCCTCTAGAGGAAAACTTGTTATTGGAGATCTTTCTTAATGATTAATGTAATGGATTTACCACCTGCTGATAAAAACACAGTGTTACTTTAGCTATTGCATATGATAAACAGAGGGAGGAGAGTCTTCATGTCTTGGGCTCACAGGCTTGTACACATATGGAAGTAATGAAATGGACAATTCAGATGACCTAAGAAACTGTAATTTAATTTCATATAATCAAAACTTTAATCAAGCATTTTTTCATAACAAGATGGAAGCTGGATTTCATGTGCTGAATATCTGAAACGGGTAAGCCTCTGCCACAGCTGAAAAGACAGAAATAGGTGATGAATCCTTCTAGCCCTCAGGACTTAGGTAGAGTAAGCAACACACTACAGTTCTGAAAGCAGCATGAGGAGGAGAGAATTACAAAGCCAGTCAGGAGAGTGGGGAAGGAAAAGCAACTTGACGAAGTAGCAAATACTGCAAACACAGGCCAGGGCAGAGGAGAGGGGCAATGTTAGGAAAAGCGTAAAAGTAAGCAATGTGATAATTGGCATTCTTCTGATTGGGACCAAAAAGTCGTAAGTGCTTTTCAAAGAAGTTTGCGGAGTCTGCAGTTAGCATACTTGTTATTTTGGTGCACATTTTTATGACAGACTGACCTTCCTTTAGTCTCTGAGGAAATCAATGTAAGATGCAGTCTTCCCTGCTTAGGCTATGGAAGGATGTGTTACGATGTAGCTCCTGCATTTCTCTCTTCTAGTTTTGCCAGACACACCAAGACAAGAAGAACTTGAATGGATTTCTGGGCATGTGCCTCCAATAACATGGACCAGACAAGCACTGAGAGCCCTCCAACAGATGTACCCAAGTGGCGTCTCTAGTTCACAGTCTGTGTATACAGTCTTCCCCAGCCTGTAACAATAATTTTCTTCCACAGATCAGTCAACATGACCCACCAGTTCCCAGCACTGTCTCCAGAGCAGAAGAAAGCTCTGTCAGACATTGCTCAGCGGATTGTGGCTTCAGGAAAGGGGATCTTAGCTGCAGATGAATCAGTGGGTGAGTTCTGGATATCAATCCATCAATTAGCAGTACCCAAGGCTTTTTCTTTGAAAGTTTGTTTCATCTTTGAAATCAGTGGAGTAAATTAAAAACACTTAAAAACTGTTGACTGCGCAGGAACAACTGAGCCAGGCAGGGCTGCATCTACAGCAACAAAAGCTGGCAATCTATGGGTTCAGAAGGGAAGCTCTGTACTGAAGCCCCAGTTCATTGCAGATACTGGGACCAGGAGGCCATCCAAACCTCATATCTCTCTCTCTGACCTTTGTCCACCTCGCTAGGTACCATGGGAAACCGGCTGCAGAGGATCAACGTGGAGAACACAGAGGAGAACCGCCGGGCTTTTCGAGAGATCCTCTTCACTTCAGATGCTTCCATCAACCAGAGCATTGGTGGAGTGATCCTCTTCCATGAGACTCTCTATCAGAAAGACAGCAGTGGAAAGCCATTTCCAGCTCTCATCAAAGAAAAAGGCATTGTGGTGGGAATAAAGGTGAATATCTGTACATGTACATCTGTACATGTACAGGCATACTTCAGAACCCGTTTCCAGTGAAAATTATATATGGGGCTGCACGGTCTCCTGCCAAACACCTTTTTTTTCTTTGTTGTGCTTGATTTTAAAATCACTAGAGGACCTCTGCCACCATTCTCTGCATTGCTTTTGTGCAACTAACCAGGTGTACATTTGCATTTGATGCAGGAACTTTTCATCCCTCTCACACCACTCACAATTAAATCCCTCCATGCAGTAACCTAAATCCACTAATTTCCATATCTGACAGAGCTCTCAAGTCCCTGAAGCCATCTGCACACTGCCCCTTCCTCTTACCCAATTCACTCCTTTTCGTCCCCTCTGACCCAAAATTTCCCTCCTTTGCACTCTTACTGTGCTCAGCCCCATACTTTACTCACAGTCATCTAGCAAAGACAGATTAGCCATGGGTAAGAAGATGAGGGTAAGAAGAGACTGATCTCCATCCCTCTGTAACCCTTCCTGTTTTTCTGGTCTCCACAGCTGGATAAAGGCACAGCACCCCTTGCAGGAACAAATGGAGAAACCACCATCCAAGGTAAGGAGAGATCTAAGGAGTCTCGGCTATGACTGGTGCAGCAAAAGCCCTGGGGTGATTCACCTGAGTCACAGCCGTGGCTGGTGTCGTTGTACTTTTTGGAGCTATATCCTGAAGGACTGCTCTCAGTGAAGCCCTCTTCTTTCCTCTGCAGGACTGGATGGATTGGCTGAGCGCTGTGCCCAGTACAAGAAAGACGGTGTGGACTTTGGCAAGTGGCGTGCAGTGCTGAAGATCACCAGCACAACACCCTCTCAACTTGCCATCCAAGAGAATGCCAACACATTGGCACGCTATGCCAGCATCTGCCAGCAGGTATCTACCCTCCAGCAACCTTTCCTGAGATGCTGCTGCCCCTTTTTCGCTGTCCTCTGTGATAACATGCTTGGTAACTTGAAAGGTGCGTCTCTGAAAGGATTTGGGGAAAGATGAGGAAGAAGGGCAGTGCCACAAGAAGGAATAACACCAAAGTCAGGGTAGACAAGAAGGACAGCTTTTCTTCCACACTCCCCAAGACTTCCCTGTTTTTCTTTTCTTAGCATGGATTGGTGCCCATTGTGGAGCCAGAAATCTTACCTGATGGAGACCATGATCTCCAGCGCTGTCAGTATGTTACAGAAAAGGTAAGAGATCCTTGCCCCTTCCCTCCCCCTCACAAATCAGTAGCTAATCTTATGCATAGTGCATTCACAGATTTCAAAGAGTTTTGACCAAAAAGGTGCTTCATAACTGCATCACTAAAATGAGTTGTTCATGGTCAAGTAAGGAGTTAATAGCAAATATAAGAGTAGAACCCATGCTTTTAGATTTCCACTCAAACCAGCAATGTTAGCATTCTCAATCTCAAAAAGATGCAAAACCACCTACCCCTCTTTCAGCACCTCAGTTTCCAGAGTCAAATCCAGTAACTACAAAGAGTGGTATCCTGGTCATCTTAAAAGCAGTGATGTCTCCGGGGCTGCAAACCCTGTGATAAATTTCATGAGAAAGGAAAGTTCAGTTTGATCTTCTCACACTCCCAAGGAATAAGCTGTCTTTCCACAGCAGGTTGAGGTGAAGATTTGAGCAGAGGTCTGTATTCAGTCCTCTTGTTTTCAGGTTCTGGCTGCCGTCTACAAGGCCTTGAATGATCATCATGTGTACCTGGAAGGGACTCTGCTGAAACCCAACATGGTGACGGCTGGGCATTCCTGCCCCAAGAAGTACAGCCCTCAGGATGTAGCCGTAGCAACTGTCACTACTCTTCTCCGCACCGTTCCTGCTGCTGTTCCTGGTGATTCCCAGTTCATTCCTATGTATCCATTCACACTGCAACTCTTGCTGGTCTTGCTCCTACACCTGACACACTCGCTTCTCTGGCACGTAAAGGTCAGGGATTGTGGTGCCTGGAGCACTCCGTTTCTAAGCCTCAAAACTTCTTTTTTCCAGGGATCTGCTTCCTGTCTGGAGGTCAGAGTGAAGAGGAGGCTTCTGTCAACCTGAACGCCATGAATCAGTTACCTCTGCCTAAGCCTTGGAAACTGACCTTTTCTTATGGGAGAGCCCTGCAAGCCTCTGCCCTGGCAGCATGGGTGGGCAAAAGTGAGAACAAGAAGGCTGCACAGGAGGCCTTCCGCAAGCGGGCACAGGTACAAGGCTTCCCCCAGCGCAGAGCAGAGCTGCTCACCATGAAGGGAGACATCTTGTCACCTTCCTAAGGCTCCTTTTTCCTGCCGCTCCTGGTGCTTCACCTTCACCAGGATGTTACTCCATTATTTTTGCCTTGCTTGGTTACTCCTGCTATTCTTCTAGATCTGTCTTTCTTACGCCAAACTAACTGTTTTCCCTTCCTTTTTGTTTCATTTTCAGATTAACAGTTTGGCTTGCAGAGGACAGTATGTCATGTCTGGGAAGACTGATGCAGCTGCCAGCCAGTCACTCTTCACTGCCAGCTACACCTACTAAAAGAGCAGCAACCTTCCTTTGTCCTCACCTTCTTCACAAGGTGGAATATGTTCAGAAATGAAAGAAACCCAAAGAAATCTAATTTCCCTTACCCTAAACAAAATGGGAGATAAAATGGATTAGCTTCCTCTCCACCCTTCACTCCCACAATTACCAAGGGGATATTCTTGTTTCATTTGCACATTCCAAGCACGGGGATATTCTTTCCATATAATAAACAGCAACTGCCAATGAATCATGAACCCATTCTCCCCCTGGTTTAAAATTAGTCCCCAGAATAGTAGACAGATTAAATAGTTCCCTAGATATTCAAACCCATGCCAGTTACCATATTTTGCAGCCAAAATCCTGAATTAGAAAACCTGACTGTGTCTTCAATCATAAGAATAAAACAGTAATTGAAAACTAATCTCTATCTCAATTTTTTATTCTGCATGTACTTTACAGTTTCTTTCACACATCTGTGGTTTTCAGTAGCCTATGTAAAGATTAAGTCGCAAAGTGGTACCGCTGGTGAGCTCAGGAAACCCTGGGGAGGTCAAAGAGAAAAAATCCAATAGTGGTGTGGCTGGAGGGCTTAATCCTGCTGACAGACACTGAGAAAACTTGAGATGTATATGGCGAGCAGTGCATGGGACTCAGGCCACAGATAAGTAACACTGCCTTCAGAAGCTTCTCACGTCTCTGTGGAACCATGGTTGGTGTGACAGGGCTGCTATATCCTGAGCTAGGGTTGCACAGGTTGAGTTGGTGCTGTGCAAAGGGAGCAACCCATCAACCAGCAAAGAACATGAAACACAGCAGATCCCCCCCTCTGCCTTCAGGGCCACCTGGGACCAGGCCTGGGCAGCTAGATCACCCTGCTCTGTGGGCTGCTCCTCCCAGCCATGGGCACCCACCGGTCCTGCCAGCAAGGAGGGGAAAACAGGGACAATCACTGCTCTGCACCTCCTCCTGGTCTTCTAATTAGTAACCAATCTTTCACACAGGCAATAAATAGCCAGACTCCTTCACACAGATCCAGTCATTGCATAATTAATCATAGAATTGCCAATGGTTTGGGTTGGAAGGGACCCTAAAGATCAAACCCCCTGCCATGGGCAGGGATACCTTTGACTAGACCACGTTTCAAGCATTTAGTCTGTTCTGATCTCTACCATGAATGAAGACTTGCCAAAGAAACACTCCAGAGGCCAATACCACTGTCAGGGACAACACCTGTACTGTAGGTCTCCACACACCTGAGCCCAAAGAATTGTCTGGTCCTGAGCAGAAGCGTCCTACTGATCCATGTAGATCACTTCTCTTTAAAATTGAGAGTTGAAAAATGTTTCCCTCAACAGGCAAAAGAAATCCTTTTACACGTTATAGGACTAAAGCCATAGCTTTGCTGGGTGACTCCTGCTCCTTTGCTGGCCCCCTGTCACAGGTGCTGTGCCCCACACCGCTGGCTGCCCTGGCCCAGCTCCTCACGTTGCTCTTTGGGCAGAGGCGTTTGTGGCCGGAGGAGGCAGAAATCTGCTGGACGTAGCGCCATGAACCAAAGCAAGGCTCCGCACAGATGAAGCCTTACTTCTGTTATAAACTACTTTGAGGCATATAGCAATCAATCAGGTTTATTAGGCAATAGAAAGCAAGCAAACAGCGCTGGGTGCGCAGGGAGTCACCGCTCCCCCAGTACGCACACTTTGATCAACTCTTTACTCAGTATATGTGTGGTTACCTGTTACATATTCAGTGCATTACCTAACACGCCTGTACATATTCATGACCTATCTCCGCTTTGTATTATAATGAGTTAAAAAGTCATTTTCATGTTATTATGCCTGCGCAGTGCTTCCTGGTGGTCGTGGGCAGGGGTCTCCAGGGATGAAGTAGGAGTCTTCCTCAGTCTTGCACTTTTCACCTCTTTTGGGCTGAGCATGCTCACTAGTTTCATAGCCACAATTCAGTCTCAAAGCTGGTTCCCACTGGCTGGGGGGGGGCAAGGAGTAGGCATAATATTATGATTTCTCCCCTTTATCAGTAGTGCTGTATTTCAAGTGAGCAGTATGGATTGATTAACGAGCAGCTCTTCATAGATCATTCTTTAACCCATTCCTTAACTCCTAATTCCCTTACATCAATTTCAGTGTGCCGTGTCGGTTTCTGTAACTGCAGAACATCTATGTCTAGCTCTGTTTACATTCTGTTAGCTCATAATTCTCCTCTTGCCCGCCTCAAGTCGTAACAGCCTTTTCCACAGTTACAGGCACGAATCATTCTTTAGCTCATAACACTTCTCACTGTGAAAAACGGACAGGAATAGTGATATCCTCACGGAACTGTGTGTCTGAATCAGAAGGGCGGCCTGCAGAGCAAACTCCCCAAGCTGCCGGCGCCGGCAGCCCTTGCTGCCCAGGGGTGGGTGGGATGAGCCCCCCAGAGGCAGGTGCCGGGAGCCTGGCTGGCAGGGCCGCGCAGCCCTGGCTGCCGTCGCAGCGGGGGGGACTCGTGTCCCTGCTGTGGGTTGTGTGAGCCCCAACACCCGCCAAGCCTCCCCCGCGCCTGCTGGTGTGACCTCTGCGGGGGCGCGGGGGCCAGTGAGGCCACGGCCACCGCCCAGACCGAGGGCACCGAGAGGCTGAGGGACAGAGGGGGCCCGGCGGGGACTGAGGGGGTGGCGGCCAGGGGCGCCCGCTGCGGGCTGCGCCCCGCGGAACCACAGCTCCCGTCAGGCAGCGCGGCCGGGGCGGAAATGCGTCCGGCGCGCGCTGCCCGGAAGCGGCTCGGCATCCCCCGGCATGGCGGCGGTG
>VZRW01010346.1:56487-84624 GCA_013398125.1 Aegotheles bennettii
GTGAGGTGTCCATGCCCATGGCGGGGGGCGGGGGGGGTGGGGGTGTTGGAACTGGATGAGCTTCCAACCCAAACCATTCTGTGATTCTATGATCCCAAGGACTGATTTTTCTCTGAGTCCCAAGTTTCAGGAAGTGAACACATGATACTTCTGAAGGGAAAGGCACCTGGGAAATGCAAATGTGCTGTTAGTTTTAGCTGTCCCCTGCAGGGGTTCATCTGTCAGCTGGAAAAGGCTGAGGGATGCTGTAAATCTAAACAGGCAGCAAACACACAGAGCTAGCCAAGAGGATACACAGTGATGGTGTGTGATAGGTCCAGCTGCATCTAACCCATCATCCAGAACTCAAGGCATCTGCAAACAAGGATGCACACCTCTGTGGATCTGCATCTGCCTGTAGACCCCTGGGTGCAGGCATCCCTACGTCCCACGTGGGAGAAAAGAGCAGGGCTAACTTGCTTATTTCAGTGTGGGGAGAGGTGCTTTGACCGTGCTGCACTGTAACTGGAAGGAGGAAGCAGAAAATCGAGATTTAAATCCTTCTCCAACCTGAAGGATGGGGAAAAAACTCAAAACCACATCTCCCACCTTCAGAAAGAGTGCTGGTGCCATTGTGCTGGAGGACAAGCAGAGGGGAACACCAGTTCTGTGGAAGCTATTGACCAGGAACACAAGATTCATGCTGTGGTAACAGCACACTTGAGAGGAACACAACCCCGGGTCCACAGCTGCAAAAACCAGCCTACAGAATATAGTTTTTGTCTTAGAATTCACCCCCACTAACCCTTTGCCGTATAAGCAGGCTGGGCACACTGAACAGAGTATCATGGCTGGTCAGCTTTCCCAACATCTCATTTTCCTCCTAACACCAAGGACTGGTTCCACAGCAGAAATTTTCCCTGTGGAATTTGGGTCAAAGTTGTAGTGAGAGACCCAGAACACTACTGATGGCTTCTCCTTGTCACAGAGAGCCTGCATGGATCAAGTCTGATCCTTGCATTCCTAGGGCTGAAGCAGACACCAGTGGAGTCAGAAGAAAATACCGACCTGGAAGAAACGCCTCAAGACAAGTCACAAACAGACATCCCAAATTTTCTGTGTATCACTGACAGAGACCAGGCTAGATGTTTTGGGTTTTTTGGTAATTGTTTTTTTTTTGCATCTGTTTTGGAAAAAATATACAAAAAAAGCCAGGAACATGGAAATGTGAGGTAAACATTCCAGTAAAAGTACAGACAGAGGCTCCATTCTTTAAAGGAGACACACAGCAGTTATCACCATGCTAGAAGAATGAGATGCAGGAAAATCCTAGAAACAGTGAAAAGTCATGTCATGAAGCCTTTGCCCTAGTTCTAGCCTAATGTGTTCTTTTTTGTTCTTCCCCCCCACCCCTCACCCACACTTAATTGTCCTTTTTTTCCCTTAAAGTTGTTAAACTGTAAAATAGCAGTTTTGATATAAATTCTGTATGGCAGAATTTACAAAAGCGTAGACTGCTACCTCAGACTGCCTCCATTGTTTTGGTTTTTCTTTTTTGAGCTGCCAAAGCCCCCCAGTGAAAACGACACTGTCGGGACAGAATTGGCTTCTTGGTGGCACCAATCCAAATGCCAGGTGATGCTGCTCCGCTGAAGAAGTGCTGTCACTTCTCCTTTAACAGCATGATGTGTTACCCCACAAATCTGTGATGAAGTCATGACACACGTAAGGCGCAGCCCCAGCTCCGCAGTGGTGGCTGTATATCCCCATAGTCAATTCCTGAAGCCAGGTTTCACTGGGAGCATCAGCTGGGCCCCGGGGAGGTGATACAGGAGGGTATCGGTAGTATCTCTAGGGAGATGGTATAGTCAGCTCACATGCTATCAGCTACTACTATAAATTTTCATGTCCAGCCTGTCTATATTGCAAACTGAGTACGCCGTTTTAGTTATTCTGCAATAACTAGCACAATCACCCACACCAGAACAGCCAGGCTTTGATTCAGGGAGATGCTTAAGGACACCACTTCAGTCTGCTGGGTGGTCCAGCAACAGGACAGCCAACTGACATATGTCCATATGCCAAGGGATGCTTAAGCAGCTCACTGAATCAGGGATGGATGTTCATTACTTGTTGGTAGTATCATTGGGTTAGATTCCCAATCACCATTATCTTAATCTGAGTTAAATATATGCAATTACTTCAGATTTATGCTGAGCTTACCCAGATCAGAATCTGACCCACTGGCAGAAGCACTTCTGATGGTAAGAAAAGGTAAAAGTGGTTTGTTTTTTTTGTTTTTTTCCCCCAAGATATATAAATTCAAAAATGAAAAAAAAAATTGTGTACAAATATCACATAACAACATCAACAATTCCATAGATGTAGTTCCTCAGTGCACACTTTAAACAAGAAAAGATTTTTTTTTTGTTCTTTTTCCCTTTTGCTTTTAAATTCCGGCATAATAATATTAAAGCTGACAAAAAATCAGGGCAAGCTACATCACTTCCTCATACAAAAAAAGTACAAAACATTAGCCTCTAACTAGACATAACATAATACTGGTCATCACAGTTAGACATTTAGTAACTGTGTGTCTTGGAGTATTGTACTGAAGGGTAATAAAAAATAGCTTCTGTGGCCCATCTTCCATCTCAGGTTACTTCAGTCATGGAGGCAGAGTGATTCTGCAAAAAGGAAAAGGCAAACACATGAACATCTACATGTTTTGGCATTTATATAGCCTGGTGTGTAAAATGAACAAGAAAATTCTTTGCTAATAAAATCTGTTGCCCAGCTCATGGATGACTTTGAAATGACAAGATCCCTGCAAATTTGACTGCTGTCTGTCGAGCTGGTGGTGGGTGAGGCTGAACTCAGCCCTGCTCCTGGGCTAAGACCACAGTAACGGGCTTGGAAAACACAGTGACACTTTTTCAGTACTTTAAAGTGGACTGGGTCCTGCCCAGAGGATGTGCCAGCAGTGGCTCAAGCACTTCATATGGTCACATAACTCATATAGTGGTTCTGTCCCCAGTCATGAAGAGCCCAAAAGACCATAGTTTGGCTTCATGTGATGTGTGCATGTTGATCCTATGCAGTCTGACACTCAGGGACACAGCTTAAAGCCATATGGAGGTAGAGTCGTTACGCCAAAACACTGGCAGCCACAGATACACAAGCAACACAGAAGTCCTCTTTAGGTGGAAAGAGCAATGATTTAGCCTTCTAGGAAGCCAATGTCCAGGACTTCAGTGGCAGTACTGAGTCATCCCTGGATCATGCTGCATCTGCAGGGTTTGTGTGGGTGCAGGACAAAACAAGAGTGGGAATGGATGCAGAAATCTGCACAGAGGAGGATGATGCACAGTAATGAGCAGCCACTCCAAAGGACTTGTTTGTAACAGCTTCAGAGTGGGATGACTTTTTCCTCAATCTACTCCTGCATGGTGGATGTATGGTCATTAAGAGACTGATCCATTGAATCAGAGAAAACTACCTTGTTGATTAGAGTTAAGGCCTTGTCCCTACCTACACCTCACAGTCCAGAGCTATAAATAGCTGACTAGACAAAATTTTCCTCACAGTCTGTAAATATACCCACCTGTTCAGCCCTTTTGTCATGCATGATGCAATGTGGAGATACAAGTAGCACCTAGTCTCTGGACTGTAAGCCCACCAAGAGTTAATGCCCAGTTTCTGCAGATTTAGTTGAAAGTCTTCCAGCAAGCCTTTGCCTAATCAAAAATGACTTTTCAATGAAGCAAAATATTTCCAGGAGTTAGAAACAGTGTCTTTTCCATTTTTTAAATTCCTGTTTTCAGTTTATTCGTCAAAGGATTTAACAAAAGTCACTGTTGAACCTGCCACACACCATGTACACAGGAATGACAAGCCATCTAATACAGGGAGCAAAATTTAGAGAACAAATAAATTACACCGGAGCATTTCAGATAACTGATGAACTACAGTTCATCCTCGTTCCCAGAAATTCTTGGCAGGTGGCATTTGCTTGTCTGTGTTGAAAGGACTGGGTGTGATTCAGTTACGCCAACACAAGCCACTTGAAGTCAGTGGTCTAACAGAAACGCCATCAATGATGATGTTCCTGCTAGCGCATGCTTTTGGAAACTTCAAAGAATGCTATTAACTTCTCTTCTGACAACTTAGCAATAGAAAATGGTGTATGATTTCTTCTTCCCATAGAAGATACTGAACAGCAATAAGGATAAAAAAACCTAATCTCTATAATGTTTTTCGGGACAGCATAGTTTACCCTCAGGATTATGACTGTTAGACTAAATCCTTAAGATATCCCCAAAGCATTCTGAAGTGTAAATAAACAGTTATCTTTACTTTTTTTCTCAGTTTTCTGCTCATCTAAACAAAAGTTTATTTTCACAAATGATATGCAGAGGCGTGTGAAATCCTACTGCTTTAGCTTTGGATGTGCACAGGGGCAGAAGATCTATAGTATTTGGTAGTTTAAGGGATAAATGCCTCAAAACAAACTCTCCCCTGATGCAAATTCACTCTGTTCAGTGGGCTTAATGTTAGGAATAAAACCAGCTCTCTGTGTAGTTGATGTATACAACTAGTTTTTATTTGTAACAGCAAATGTGGTTGGTGACAGACTGCGTGAGAGGATTTGCAGTACCTGTGCACTCAGTGTCTCCAGAGGACTTTCCACTCTTGGAAAAGCCATTAGTGGCATTCCTCGTGGGTCTTCAGGCTTCGGTTTAGAAGGAGCTCCATGAGTGCCCTTAAAGTTATGGACAACACATATACCCTGTGTAATGCAGAAAAAAAAAAATGAGGTCAGCATGTTTTGTCTCCAGGAAAAATTGACAGGAATTACCATCAGGGTCTCACAACTGACAGTTTTTGCAAAAAACTTCACCTGGGTTTTGGTTCAAGGCATCGTTTGTCTCAACCTCAGGCTAAAGCGTGTTTACTGGCACAGCTGGGCGCAGTGTGAGGGCATGAACTCTTCCCAGCCTGTTTGTGTTTTATACAACAGAGACTCCCACCTCTGCTTTATCATCACAGAACCACAGACCACCCTGATAATGTATTTTATTGGCAAACTATTCCCTTCAGACCCTGACTGTCATTTCCAAACAGCTCACTGGATGGCTGAATCTACCTTACCCCAGGATGGCATCAAGCTCATTTAGCCCCGTTCCTGCATCCTTCCAGCACGGCTCCTGCAGTGTCTATCCTACAAGCCTTTCCCTTGTGCATGACCGGGCTTCCTGCACCCACATGGTGATGCTGGCAAGACCAAACACACATAGCAGGCTGCGGCTGGGGAACACGGTGGGAAAGAAGACCTAGAGGAGCTGGCTGCAGGAATCGCCCTAACAGCAGGTGTGTCAGCTGACCCTTCCTCTTGGCTCTACTTCTTGGCTGCTCTCTAGATCTGAGTGGGAGCATGCTGCAGCCCACATGAGCCATGTGCCAGCAGCAGGAATCCCACCACGCTCTGGGAGACCCTTCCACCGCTCTGCAGCTGGGCTTGTGGCTCTGTCAGGGCAGCAGATCTGCAGGGCAAAAGGGGCTGGGAGCAGGCTGCCACTGCTGGAATAGGCACTGGGAGCACACGGATTGTCCTGACCAGATACATGGGGTGCCTGCCTTTTGTCATGGAGATTTAAACTGTCCTTTCCAGTGGGAATGAGACAAACTACTCACATGAAAGCCAAGGAGATTCAGGTAAGAGGTTGTGGACATATTTTTATGGAACACAGGGAACACAGGAATAAATGATACGTGAAGGTTGTTTTGTTTGGTTGTTTTTGTTTGTTTGTTTAAAGTAGAGAACAGAAAAAAAATCAGTGACAGGACAATCCAGATTTATAATCATAGAATCATAGAATCATCAAGGTTGGAAGAGACCTTCAAGATCATCCAGTCCAACCGCCTACCTATATCACCACTAACCCATATCACCCAGTGCCACATCCAGACACCTCTTGAACACCTCCAGGGACGGTGACTCCACCACCTCCCTGGGCAATCTATTCCAATACCCAATCACCCTTACAGTGAAGAAATTTTTCCTAATGTCCAATCTGAATTTCCCCTGGTGCAATTTAAAGCCTTTTCCTCTTGTCCTTTCACCATGGGCACGGCAGAAGAGACCAACCCCCACCTCACTACAACCTCCTTTCAGGGAGTTGTAGAGAGTGATGAGGTCCCCCCTAAGCCTCCTCTTCTCCAGACTGAACACCCCCAGCTCCCTCAGTTGTTCCCCATAAGACATGTTTTCCAGTCCCTTAACCAGCTTTGTTGCCCTTCTCTGGACACATTCCAGCACCTCAATGTCTTTTTTGAAGTGAGGGCCCCAAAACTGAACACAGCACTCGAGGTGCGGCCTCACCATTTAAGAGATCTTTGAAACCTAATCCCTCCTGGTTGCAGGGATAAAGTGTCCGTTGCTCTGCAGTGAACAGTTTTGAAGCATGCTTTTATTAAATGAAATGAGGCACATTTCTTAGTAATAGCGAGAATGACTTTGACTGCTGTGTGGGTAAATCCTCAGTGGGAGATCCCTCACCAGACAAAACACTTAAACCACCTGGCCAAGAACATATGAAGTCCAGAGAGATGCTGTTCCTAGATCCTGTGGGAGGGCCTTTGATACTTATTAATACCTTTGGTTATCCTATGAGATGGTGAACAATTTCAGCTCAACCCCAAATGCTGCAAAGGGAGGTAGTTCTGTCTCCCAAGGGAGTTTGTCCTGACCTTCCCTTCTACTGCACTTCTTTTATGGTCTGAAACAAAATGGGGGACCAGGGACACTGCTCAGAGCCACAGACAACATTGTCTCCTACCCTTTTGCCAGATACCATGCAGACAGTGGGGCTTTGCAACACGGGTCAGAGAAGAAGTCTCAAACCCTTTTGACATTAGTTGAAATCTGCACCATCTTTAAAGCATTTTCTAGGACAGGTCAAGTAAGAACATGTACAGTAATTAAAATAATCTTGAAATAGATACAATGCACAAATGTCTCATATTAACCTTATTAATTAGTATCAACCTGATTTCATATTAGGATTTTATCTGATTATACCCTTAAATAGATGGAGCTAGAACTAGTTCTAAGCAATTAGATTAATTAGCTGCAATAGGCCACAAGAGAATAGTAATTTTTTACTTTTTTTTTAACTGAGGTATTTTTAAAGGCACGCGGAAGGACTAATGGGCTTACCAGAAACAGAGCTACAGCGCTCCCCAAGACAAAGCCTGCGATCACGTCCGAACAGTGGTTTCGGTACTCAGAAACTCGATTCAGCCCAGTGAGGAAGGCAGCACACAGGGTACCCAGGCACAGCACAGGTTTGGCTAGCCGGCTACTCTTTGTCTTAATTGTGCTTGTGATGTACATCTGAAACAAAGGGCAAGCCAAAAATTAAAAGGGGCTCTGCCAGAAATGCATCTTTTTCCACCCAGACAAATCCTAAATCAGCAAGGATGTGACAAAACCCAGAATTAAAAAAAAGCATTGGGAAAGGAAGGAAGGTGTTTCAGGTAATTCAGAGAACACTTTTAAGAGAACAAACCAGATACTGTTAAATGCTGTTTTGGGATGTCAGATATCCCATCAACTGCATTTACATACTGGAAATTTTCTGAGCTGGCACGTACAGGCTTGGCTTTACTGAGCTCCGAACTTGTGCGAACACTTGCTCATATGCTGGCAAACACACTCTAAGTGTACGTGACTCAATGTTTGCAAAGGGAGTTGAAAATTTATGTTCATACTCTAGCAGAAAATGTAGTATGCACACGATGGAGTGCCTAGCATCCATATGAACCAGCTGCTCCAGTTTCCTAAGTGGTGTTACGTTTAAGAAATAGAGAACATTAAAAGAAACCATTCCAGACATTTTCTCTGCAAGATGAAACACAGAATATGAGAGATTTCTTTCAAAACAAAGTTGATTCTGAAAATGTAATTCCAGAGCATGAAGTTTCACTGTGCTAGGAATATTTTTTAATGAACCCCCATGTTTCTGGTACTTTGTATTTTATTTTAAATGCATTTTGACAGAGACAGTAAAACCATGTGGGTCACAATTAGCAGCCAGTCATTAATTCCAGAGCCACAAAATGATAAAGATCAAGCAAACCAAGCCTGATGGGAAAACAATTCAATAAAATAATTTTTAGCAAGGAAGAATGGATGCCTGCATGATTTCTGAAGCTCTGATAAGCAAAGCAAATATATCAAACATGTTTGCCAGAAATGTCTCTGGATGACACACTGCCTCCCGTATACATGAAACAAAATCAGGAAGACACATTTGAAAAATTAATTTGATTTTTAGTAGAAATCAGCTGGTAAATGAACCTGATTCACATAGTGCAGGTCTGATCCAGTCAAAGTACAAACACCTGTTCTGGTGGCAAATGGAAAGATTACAAACCATGGAAGCGTCTCTTCCAGTGTCTAATGTCAAAAGATGCCATTTTATTTGTAAAGAAAAAATATGTTCTTTTGTTGTAAAAATAAGTAAAATCACCCAAGCTGAAAGTATTTCCATTCTTGACCCTTTTTCTGTTGTCAGAAATGGAAATGTGGTTCTGTTAGTCTTCTGGACAAAAGCCTCTAGAGAAGATCCTTATTCTTTTAATGACACCTGCAATAACACCACAACCGGGCTCTTTGATGGTGCAGTCTGCAGGTCACAAACTTCATCTTTCTCTGAGATGACTCAATTTCTGGGGAAGAGCACTGCTGAGTGCTTTGCCATGGGCAGCACTGAAATCAGAGCAGGACTCTGCAGGATGGTGGGCATGCAGTTGTTCTCCTTTATTGCTGCTGCTGCAGGAAGGAGTTTGAATTGGCTTCTGCTAAAATAAATGCACAGGGTGAAAAGCAGCCAGTGTGCTGGCTCACACCACCTGTCTCTGGCCAAGACCACAATGTCATGGCTGGGACGAAGCTGCCTGGGGATTTTTCTGTGCCTGTGCTGAAGGAAGGAGGTTTGCCTTGGTGTTTCCAATTGCAGCTACCAGCACAGCTCACTTCACACTCCAGGATCTATGTGCCAACCCTGGGTAATTATTTTACTGTATTTTAATGCCTGTCCCTTTCGTCATGAGCCAGGTATACAGAGATCACTGTGGTCTGACACATAGGTTTAGGATCAAGAAACAGAAATTATATCTATTCTTAAGGTCACTCTGTTCATTGCCTTTCATATATTCCTGTATTCTGCTGTACTGTGCGTGTTTTTTTACTCTAACTTTCTCCCTGTCCATATTTCTTTTCCCTTTTCCCTGACTGGGCCATCAAATGTCCCTACATCTGGCTTCCCCTCACTGGCTGGTGTTACAGATGTTTGCCCTAAACCCATTACGATATGTAACTAGGAGATGCAGCAGCCACCTTCTTGGAGGGAAAGGGACAGGCCAGGGAAACTGATCAGGGAAGGCAGATCTGACTGCCTCCGGACCTGCACAGAGGAAAAATTATACTTTCACCTGCCCAGAAACTGTAGCACCAGACTTCTAACAGCTGAATATTCCAGATCTCTGCCTGGGGAACTGAAGTCTTCTGATCCTAAATGTGCTGCTGAGCAAATGACGTAAAGGTGAATTCAATTAATGAACTGGGACGTTATGGTGTGTAACACCACTGGGACCAAGCTACTTGAGATGTTCCTATCTGCTTTGTTTTTCCAGCCTAACACCTGTCTGCAGCACATGCCTGGACATGGCAGCTCCCAGTTGAGCCCCAGGCGACAATCCTGCCCTGGTCCTGCTGGCAGGCTGAGCTGCTCCTGACCATCAACAAAGCTCACGTTGAAGTTCTTCTTTGGAAACAACAGGGAAAAGTATCATTTCCACTACGTGAATAACTACCACCCATGCTTACACCCCAGGCATTTCTTTCAGCAGAAGCCAGTTGAAAGGAGCAACAGGGAGCTAGATTGCTTTCCTGTTCCCCGCCAAAGCACCACTGTGGTTCGCAGCATCCAAAGGGGAATCACCAACTCTTTAAAGTAAGAATGCAGTCCCACTGCCACAGCTGCAAACCCCAGTTACAGAGAACAACCCACGCATGCTTGTGTTCCTGCAGGTCTGAGATGAAGCTGAATCTTTTGGTTACCTGCATGGGAGAGTTACCCTAATTAAAGATGAGAAGTATCTAAGGTATGCAAAGTTTCACGCATCTCAGCAGGAAAACATGTATCTGTAGTAAAGAGAACAATTTTAGCAATGAGGGGAATTAACCATGCAAACAGATTGCCAAGGGAAATCTGTTAAATGTTCATGAGGAGGGTTTAAAACAAGACAAACTGTTTTCCCAGAAGGTATGCTCCAGTTCATCCGTGAATCACACACTGAGCTCAGAAATAACTCGGAGAGCTTCTCTGCTCTGGTCAGACTTCCCCATCACTGCAGTGTGATATTTACTTTCCTGGTCCCTAAAGCCAAGATATTTTTTAGGATTCTCACAATGTCTTTTTTACTTAGAGCATGTTTTCAAAGCCTTGTTTGTGTAAGAGCACAAAATCTCAATGAAAGTCACTTACATTTGATTTCCTACACACAGCAGGTGTTTTTGCAAATTTCCCACAATTCTATTTATAGGGTAAAATTATTTACAAAATTCTAGATGTCAAAACCATTTATGTAATGGTTAGGAGAGGGAGGAGGCAAGTGAGTATGGAAAGATGTGAAGAAAATAGAGTAAATCATACTAAAAACAAACTACATCTGATCTAGCTATATAAATTATCTATTCAGCTTCTCTTCTGTGCTCTTATCAGTACACTAAAGCAGTGTATTTAGCAATGTGCAATAGAAGTATTGTGTGTAATTATTTTCTCACTTTTTTAAGACTGACAAAAGCATAGACAGTCAAGGAGACCTTCTTGTTTGCAAATTTAAAACAGACAGACATACATATATGTGTGTGTGTATATATATATAAAAATGTATGTTATATCTATGATGAGAAAGGTGGAGTGGAAGAAGTCTTTCTTGTCCTTTCAGAAGAAAGTGGGGAGATTTGTGATAGTTTATTTTCCTTGAGAAGTTCACAATTTCATACCAATACTGGAAAATTCTGTGTCCCATGAGCTTTATAGACCATCTTTTTCTTTGCCATAGAGATTTCTGCAGTAAGAGAGAAGCAGAGCCTTTGACAATGATCTGTATTGCAGAACACGATGTAGTCTCCTGAATGCTTCAGTGAAGCTGCTTGAAGTGCCAGGGCTTTGAGTTTCATTGATTAGTCTCATAGGTGTTAATGTAGAAATGGAAGAAACTGTTGGCAGGGTCACAGTGACCTGGGCTGCAGACAGGATTTGTCGTAGTGTTCTCAGCTATTCAGAACTTCTCGAATGTTGGAGGTTTCATATTCAGGTATATTGTATCACTCTAATCTATTCAAGAAACAATGCATGCAGGCGTAAATGATGCCACATTGTGATCCAGTGTGATGAGATCAAGTCTTCTAGACAGATGGAGGTGGCAGAAAGCATTACTTGTGGATGCTGCTAGGCAAGAGCTTAGCTGAAGAATCCTAAAAACACTAGTAAGGTTAATATAAGTGATTAGGTGTGTATTTCAACCACAGAGACCCTGTTGTGACTGGAAAACACTTCTCCTTGATTTCACTCCAGAGGCAAACATGAGGATTAGGAGAAGGGTATCTCCCTTCTCTCTACAGTAAGAGGTCCTGCAGTTGTGCTGGTAAAATACTTTAATTTTCCATGTTCTGACTGAACACTACCACATGTCAGATGCCTTTGTCATTGACTCTCCCATCACCTTTCTCAGAAATGCAAGAAGTAACAGTTGCTTAAAGATGATGTAACTGGGACAACCCATATGCAAAATATAATTTTATCATCTGTTTTTTGGGTTTTTTTTGCCAGAAAGGTTAATGAATTAAGAATTATTTCTAGCCTGTCATTTTCCCTTGGGAAACGTACTTAGAGGCATGCCTTTCTAAATGTACAGCAGTGTGTACTGTGGACAGTGACTGCCATCTCTTACTGCCATATTTCTGGGAAACTGATAAAACTTCATTAGATGCCATTCTAATTGTTTGTGTAAGCATGTAAGCCAGGGCTGCTGGCTCACTTCAGGCGTACAAGATTCATCTCTGCCTGCAGAGATCACGAAAGTGATACTTTGGGTTCTTCTCAGCTTCTTTGGCAGGTGACAAGAAAGAGCCTGATTAAATACAAAACCCAGATAATAAAGAAAAAGAACAAAGCACAAAGCCAAACCAATCACAGTGGGCATACTGCCACTAGCAGACTAATGGACAAATCAGTACAGAGACATCTGCAGAGCATACTGAGGTTCAGTGATAGGAGAAGACATACATTTATACGACAAAAGACAATTTCTGTTCTGATTCCATTCTCCTGGCTCCTTCATGTTCAACCTGTTTTATTTTTCTTGCTCCATGGCTCAAATCTTCAGATTTATTCAGAATTACTGCAACTATTACTAAGCAAACATTTGGGGTTTTACATTGTTTTATGTTCAGCACCCCACATGATCGCTCTTATTAGAATCAGCAAGACACTTCTCAAAAAACTGTCCACAGCACAACTATTCAGCAAAGCTAGATCTGGACACTGCCTTTTTGGGCATTGCTCATGTTAATCCCAGCTGACAGGCAAGGAAAAGACCAGTGACAACACCTTTAGTGCTAGAGGGTTTTTTGAAGCAGATAACTGGGCTAAAGTTGGACTGTAGGATGAAAAGCCCTCAGGGCAGACTTTTATGACCTTTCAGCTCAGAAATAACTCCATGTCCTGGCTTCATCTGGTATCTCCTATGTGGGGAGGTGCACAGTCCCATTGTAGGTACTCTTGATAGACTAGGGATCAGAAATGCTGAATTATGGAGGACTTAAGCTCAGGAAGGAAAAGTATTATTCCTCTTCATTTATACAAATCAGCCTGCTTGTAGAAGATTTGCCTTCCTAGGAAACAATGGAGGTTGGGCAGGGAAAGTCTATGAAAGGATGTAAACAGCTTAGGGCAGAGCCAGGACCAAGCCTGATCCTGGAGCTTCCACGTAAGAGTTTACCATGATGAAAACAGCTGCTACAACATTGAGTTAATTCGGAACAGTATTTCACACGTGATTGCTTGTTGTTTAGAAGTAATGCATGCAAAATGTTACAGGCTTTCTAAACAATTCCCAACAAATCATGATCAAAGGAGTGACCAATTTATTTCTCCATCATTATTCAGGCAACATTCAGTGCAAACAGGTGGATATTAAAACAGCAGTGGATTGCCTTTTCATTTTATAGTAATAATGTGGTGTTTTATTCATCTGCTACCAAGATCAGAGTAAAATATTCACTAAATAACCTGTCATTAATACATTTAAGGCTCTTCTCAAATCCTGATGACCTACAGACACGCTCTGCCACTCATTTGAGTCAAGCTGTTGGGGGCAAAAAGACCTAGTTAAGCCATTTTGAGATCAGAACAAGGTTAAGTCTTTGGATCTTACTGACAAAACCACCAAGATTTTCTGCACTGTGAGAAAGTTTGACGGGTTAGTTTTCTAACATTAGAGAAACTTTAGCCAGAGAACACAAAGGAGCAGCCTTCATTAGATTGTTTCATTAGGATCTGCTTCACTAGGCTTTTAAAGACAGACAATTTCCTTCCTGACAGTAAAGCAGTGTCACCTTCTTAAGATGTCAACTGGGCTCCACTTCTCCATGGTAACAGCAAAATTCTGGTCCTGACTTTTATTACAGCCTTCTTTGTATAGGGAATTCAGGTCCTAAACAAGGGGAGCAAAATCCAGCCTAATTCAGCTTCCCACTGAAATGGCAGAATTTACATTTATCATGTTCAATAGCCCCTGGCATGTGAACAAAAGAAAGAGTAGTGATCCAGGAGCCATTTCAGCATGAACTTCACTTTAATGTTCGAGACAAGGGCAGAGAAAAGATGAGGTTGAACGCATACTCACAGCCTCCAAGAAAATCAGCAGCAAAGACAAGACCAGGATCTCATGCCTACACAACATACAGTGCCTCAAAAGTGATGAGCATTTGATTTGTTTACACTAGGTTTGGTAAAATAGAGAAGTGGGTTTTCCCCTACAGATAAAGAAGAAACCCTTCCCCTAGATGACCCTCTTTTTCTTCAAAAACCCATTGTAAGAAAAATGGCCCCACCCAGGTGTACATAGAGGAAATACTTGTTCAGTAACCACTGGCACTCACCGTGGCATATAAAGCTGAGTAGATGCTCAGAGCAGCATGTTTGGATGGGAAGGATCTTCTTGCCTTTTCAATCACCTCCACATCCCCTGTGCAGATGTTGCCATTGTTGATGAACTGGTGGTGGGCTTGACAGTCGTTTCCAGTGTAGTTGGGTTTACACACAGTCAGGAAGTAGGGAGCCAAGTTCCCAGTCACAACCTGGCCAGCATTTACAAATATGTCAGTGGCAAAAAGCCCAAACGCAAATACTCCTGTGAGGAAGGGTTAAAAATAATGATTATTCAAACAGGCTTAAAAACCATCTTGGTACCTGAAAGAAAGAGACACATGAAAGATGAGGAACCAAACCCTGAAGTCATTACCCAGAAAAAGCCCCTGCTGATTCCAGCAGAGTCTGGCACCAAAGGCGGGTCACAGAAGACCGCATCTTTAATGCTGACAGGTGCTTAACTCAGTGACTCCAGCAGGACTCAGAAATGGCATGGAAACCATAAGCATGTGTCCAAGTACTTTTGTGATTTAGGTTCTGAACAGAACAGCGAGCTATGGATTTCACTGAAAACTCTGCACTATACTATGCCCCTAAAGTTTCCACTATGACAAAGGCTTACAGCCTGCAGCCAGCCGTTGTGCACATTGAGTTGTTAAAAATGTTTATGTATTTTTACCATATCTAGGACAAAAAATGATAATATAAGAGCTCTGAACCTGAAACAGCAGTGTAATGCTGAGACACAACACTGCACTTAGCATGACTATCTAGTGTCAAGTACTTTTTGGTTTTTGACAATTCACCACCCTGATGTTGAAAAATTAAGATCCTGATCTAGCAATATTTGGCAGGTCTTTTGGGAAACATCTTAATGCTTCACTCCAGAAGACATTCCCACACAGCTGCAGTTCAGCTCGTGCCTCTGGGAGTGCACACTTGCAAATGCTACAGCGGGAAGCATTCACCTGAACCCAAGAACATTTCTGGGATTGTGGAGCATCCCTTGCTTCATATTAGGAAAAATTTCTTCACTGAAAGAGTTGTCAAGCACTGGCACAGGCTGCCCAGGGCAGCGGTGGAGTCACCATCCCTGGAGGTATTTAAAAGACGCGTAGATGTGGTGCTTAGGGACATGGTTTAGTGGTGGCCTTGGCAGTGCTGGGTTAATGGTTGGACTTGATGATCTTAAGGGTTTTTTCAAACCAAAACAATTCCATGATACTGCAGCTGACTCCCTGTGAGTGTTACCAATACCAGCTTCAGCTGCTATGTACATATATGAGGATCTTTTCCTTGCAGGTACTGACTACGAACTAAAAGGATAAAACAGCAGGTTTGCAGAAATGCCAAACCCAAACATTCAGAAAGACTAAACTGGCTCCCTTCTCCCCCTTTCCATTACTAAGGTGGATTAAAGTGCCACAAAAATTTAAAGCAAGTAAGTATTTACTGTTGGTGTGGGAATGTTAAGAGTCATATATTTGTGCTTCCTCCCTCTATAAGGGAAAAAGTAACTCTAAGCAAAAGTAATTTAAATTAAAATTTAGCTGAGATTGCTGTGTATTTAAATATGACCAAGAGCTGGAGCTCCGGAAAAAACATCTTAGGAGAGCTGTGATAAAATCTTCAGAGCTGGCATCACCAAGGTTGTAACAACTTCAGTATTTTTCTGTACTGAGTTGAAAAAGAAAAAAAGATAAAAAAAAGAAAAAAAAAAGAAAAAAAAAGAAGATAAAAAAGAGAAAAAAAAAGAAAAAAAAAGAAGATAAAAAAGAGAAAAAAAAAAGAAAAAAAGATTTCAGCCTTCCTCTGGTTCTAGACTGTAGGACTGGCCCCTGTCCTTTTCCTGGCATGACAGCCTTGCCCCATTTGTCCTGTGAACTGTGTTTAAAAGGGAATTGGAGAGAACACCGACACTACTTCTTTATTTCCATTATCCCTCTGATAATAACTTTAAATCCATGGCTTTCCACAGCTGGCAGAACTCCTCATCTACATTAGCCAGTGCACAAGCAAGTTCAAATGAAAAAGATGGTAGGTATCTCTCCAGCCTGGTGAAACAGCAAGTTGTGCCACAGAATAGTCTTGGTTTATATACTGCTCTTTGGCAAAATTCTTCTTTTTTTTTGGCACAGCTTGCTTTAAATGGCATGTTTTTGATGCACTGTACAAATCACAGGAAATGCAGTGAGGATTATTTCCCAGTCCTTTACAATGCTTAGAGGAAGTGTAAGAGCCAGGCAAACACTGAGTTCTGGCCCATGGTCTTCGTCATGTCGGTAAGTACAAACCCAGAATTGAGGTGTATCAGAAAAAGATCTTGGGCTCTGCAAAGTCTTTTCAATCTCTAGGCAGTGCACAGATACAAAGGTGGTCCAGTGTTTTTTCTCCCAAAAGAAAGAAGTTTCAACAGCTGCATTTTCTCACTATTTGGTAGCAATGGAAGTGCTGGCCCAGGCCCAGCTCTCAAGGGCTGTAGTACTTCGCAGAACAGCAGAAGGAGCCATGGCTGAAACCTTTATCGTGCTCTGACTGTGATGGGTATCAATGGCTGTGATTTCCCTTGTGCAATTCTGCCTTATGAAAATCACAGCTACATGCAGCAGTGAATTCGGCTAGCAGGAACACAGCCCTTGCAGGCTGATCACACACCATGTACTCCTTGGAGACTGAGACAGGGTTAGCTGCAATTGATTTAAAGGCTGCAACACCAGTAAGCCTGGGTAGTGGACAGTCCCCTGATGGTTTTTGTACCTCAGGAATCCATCCATTCAATGGATTTGTTCAATGACCTACAGCAGCTAAGCTCGCTGACCAGAGCACAGGAGTGCAGGGATGTGATTGCCAGGTTCTTGGAGGCAGAAAGATTGCTGCTGAAAGGCTTCATGGCCTTTTTCGTGCAGCTAGCCCTAGCTCTGCAGGGTCGTACAGCTGCAGTCCATGATACAATGCCACAGAGAGAGAGCTGAAGGACATGTACCTCTTCCAGACTTCGATGCTCAGGGGCAACGGGAGGTGATGCCATCCTGCTACGGAGCAAGTGCTTTACCTCACTGTGCTCAGTCTGGCCTAGAAAACCTGGAAGTGAACTGTGGTCCAGAACTTGTCATGCACTTAGAAAAGGTGTTAACAGCACAAGCCACATGGGAAGAAGACCTGCAGCCTCTACAGCTGGATGCTAGCAGAAGGGATGGACAGAGGTTCATTTTATCTACATAAAGCCATTCCTTGCCCTCATCCACACAAGAGGCCTTAAAGAAGGAGCAGAAGTTATTTCTGGAAAGGCTTCCTGACTTTCTGACATTGTCCTGGCTCTCAGGGGTGTTTGTCTGTGTCAGGAGCAGACAGAAAGAAGAGAAGGCAAACCAGTAAGCAGAATGTAACAGAGAGAGAGACTAATTCAGACCAGAGATTGAGGGTAGGCTATACTCCCTGCTAGTCTCTTTAGAGTCCAAGAAGAAGGAACTAAGGATCAGATTTGAACATATGACCTCCAGTAAGCAAGACCTTAGACAAACTAAATGTGCAACACAAAAAAAAGAACAAACAAGGAAAGCCCTGTTCAAAAATGCTGAGGACAGACAACATAATCTTAAAGGTCTTTTCCAATCAAAATGATTCTATGATTCTGATTCTATGAACCTTAAATCTTTCCAGCACCATCTCACTTAAACTAACATTTGCCTTGGTAGAAAAATCTAAATCTTCAGCAGCTTCAATTTTGAATGCTTCAGTTTTAATTTCTCTACTTACACCACCCTCTAAACTGCTGCCAAAAAGTCCTCCAAGCACAAAGCCATGATTTCTGGGTGCTCACTCACATGCTCCTCTAGTGGTCTTTCTCCCACCAAGCTCCCTGTGTGGCTACTCATCAGTGTTGCCACCTCCAGCTGTCTATTGCTTTTACTCACAGAGACCTCTGCCCTGAAGAATAATCCAGTTCGTCTTGCTCACTGAAACCTCAGTGCAACCCTGTCTTCTCCCTGTGACTCGTGCTCAAGCTCTTTCCTTCCACCCTGAATCTCTCTAACATCAGTGACTGCAGCTGCTTGCCAACTCTCACTATCACAGACATTTAAAAATGCCACTGACTTGAAACAAAATAACAAAAATATCCTAGCAACAAACAAAAAATCAGCAAAAAACCCCTGGGAATTGTAGAAGAGCAGCTGAAAAAACATCGATAAGAGAGAGGTGAGAAACCAGTATGTGGAAATGAGAATGAGGACATAGAAAGCTTTATCAGAGAAAAAACATGAAACCCTTAAATAAAGGGACAAAAAACCCAACACATTGAAAGGCTCATGAGATGTCAGAAGCTGTGCTCTTTGGTAACCTTTTGTCATGCCTTCTACCAAGAGCATTTACTTAGGTACTCCTCTCTCTTCCAGTGCTCAGTCAATTATCTGAATTTGTCACACTCCACCTAATTTGCCTGGAAAATGTTCATATTACACATGCACAGTCACACTCCCTTAACCCCTTTTCCACCCCTATTTTTTTTTAAAGAATATTAGAGTCTCAATGGAGGGAGTCCCTGGAAGGACTAACGGCTCTATGGAAATGCTGATCCTCAGCCCATCTCTGAAGGTTTTGCTCTAATGGTCCTGTGCATCCAATAAAGCAAGCCATACTTTCATAGCCCTGTGACTCAGGCTTTGCTAAACCATCCTTCATCATCATAACTTAAAGGGTGTTGTTAAAGAAGATCGGTATCATTAATCCATTTTACAACTGGAGAGATGGGGTTTGCAGGGAAATTTATTGCCTGTTGCCATGGCATCAGGAACAGGCTCAACAGCAAGCTTCTTCCCAGCACCGATAATCTGATCCAGGGTTGGCTTTGATCTCCCAGTGAAGACCCTACAAATCTCACTGCTTTAAGTGTTACTGCCTCTTGTGTCTTGCCTGCTTCACCTGTCAGTGTCCTGTCTGGACACTCCTCCCTCAGGCAGAAGACATGCAGTCTGAGCAGGCAAGAAGAAATTCAGTTCCCAGTGCAAAAGTACTCTGGAGCCTCCAGACTCCTCCCCACGGACAAATCTCTGTCACTTCTCTTGTAGACAACAGCCAGCTCAGAGCCTGGCATGAAAGGGAACAGTAAGGTTTGATTTGTCTCTAACACAGCAACCTGTGTCTTGTCATGGATGTTCTTTAGTGGTAAGAAGGGAGACCTACGGTAGTCTAAGCTGTTGCAGCAGCGTAGGTCAGAAGCTGCACACACAAATACAGCTTGAGCCCTGCTGAAAGGCAACCAGTTAATGACAGAACATGCACTGTTTCACAGTGAACTTCAGATCCAAGACAGGTGGGAAGACAAGGTCAAGCAAACCATGTCCTACAGCTGCCTAGGGAACCAACATCAGAGCTCTGGGGTATGTCTATCCTGTTACAACGAACTAAATGTGTGCGTAAATCTTGTAAACCTTTATTTTCTGCACTAAAGCCTTAATTCACTGAAATAAAGCCCTAATTTCATTATTTAGCTGCCCACTGTGAGGTGTCACCCTGCTTTAAATTAAGCTGTCAGCAGAAGCTGATCTGAGCCATTTGTTAACTGCAAGTTATGCAGGTCCAAAGTAAAAGCACTGGTAACAAATTCATGAAGCATGTTGCTTTTCTAAATACATGAACTGGAGAGAGGCTACTTGCATGTTATCAGGGCTTTGCAGGTATACAACACAAGCGTTAGAAGCCGAGTCTAATGAACTGAACACAATACACACACGAGACACCCTGCCAAACTGAGTCAGGCAGGTCTGAATCCTCATCCTGGGAGCATGACAGCAGCTGTATATAAACAGATCGAATCCTTGACTGAAACCATTCACTAAATAAAACTAGAATAATTTATAGCCTCTCCTTGAAGTACAAATGATGAAGTAGAACATGGGGGCAAATGCTAGATGGCAAGATGTTAAGAAAGTACTGAATGGGAAATTACCACAAGGCAGGGGGAACACAAATACAAAAGGCTGTGTGTGCTCAAGTGGGGAGACAGGGAGAAGAGGCAGAGTCCCAAGAAACAACCACTCTTATCCTCTGGTTTCTCAAAAGTCCAGCATGTAAATGGCAAATTTTGGCAGCAGAAATTCATAATAGAACTGCTGGGAGGGGCGAGAAGGGGAGGGCGGGGAGATGATGTGACTGAGGACTAGCAGTGCAGTAGCAATATTTTAAACAGAAAAAACTGCTCCAAAGCAATTGCACACCACTTTGTGACCTGAAAATCTTCAAAATAAATGTCTGTGGAAGAAACTATAAAGGATAAAGATGGAACAAATTGCAACATATATCAAAGTCTGATGTTTCCAAGCAAAGCCAGCTTTTTTTCACTGATAAAGGAATTGATTTTCTAAATACAGGGAACAGAGCAGGTTTCACCAATTTTGACTGCAGTGAAGTACTTGATGTGCCCTGAAGCAATTTGAGAGGCACAAAGCAAATGTTTACCAACATACAGAATGCATGCCTGGGCCAGGAAGCAAGAAGAAATTTTGATTCTGCCTCCTGTGGACAAAGAACCAGGGAGGGATTTAAGACAGAGCAGTTGTGGATACTCCCCTTCCCTGGCAGTGTTCAAGGCCAGGTTAGATGAGTCTTGGAGCAACCTGGTCTAGTGGGAGGTGTCCCTGCCTATGGCAGGGGGATTGGAACTAGGTGATCTTTAAGGTCCCTTCCAAGCCGAACTATTCTATGATTCTGTGATTCAAGATCCCCACTAAATTCAGGAGGGGAGAATCTTAAGACAGCTGCTGAGAGCTTTAGGAAAACAAGGAGAGAATACGCAGAGTATAGTAGGCAAGATAAGAAAAATGGTTTTCCTTAAGCCTTTGCTCCCCAGTTGAAGTGCAAAAAAGTGTTTTAATTCTGTATACATGATAAAAAAGCAAGAGGGGGAAAGGCTGAAGTCTAGCAACCAAATCCAAAAGTTCCCATGGAGATAGTATGACAAGGGGGCTTATCTTTCACATCACCAAAATATAGTCTGGAGTTTGCCTTTTTGCTTCTCTTTCCTTACAGAATCTAATTGAATGCTCAGTGAAGTATCTATAACTTTCTGCTTGTTTTGTGGAAAGCACATCTAGGCCACTATTCTCAAACCCCACCTCTTCCCAGAAACTCTAGCTACAGAGTCAGGGTGGGAGAAAAAGCCTCTATGCTGTTCTAAAACTTGGGAAGAGCAACTCTCTAAAGCTCTCCATGATGTTCCTTGCAGGGTCAGGAGGTAGTGTTCATTTTTCCTGACACATGAGCACCCAGACACATTGAAGGATTTTTCTCATCCTTTTGAGTAATACCAACTGTAATGACTCATAAGGCAATATTCCAAGGAGTTCAATTACTGCGTTTTGCAGGTACTCAAGAGTCTTGGTAACACATCTGGGCAAAAGAAATCATCAGATGTGGAAATTCCAATTAATTTGTACCAAGACAGCAGCAATGGCAATGGAGAGCAAACTTATTTGTAACAAGCCAAACTGCTTGCTAGGGTATCTTGGCAGAAAACCTATTTAATCAGTTCTGTAACTTATGGCCCTCGAGTTTCACAAGAGGAAACAAACACAAGGAAATCTAAGTATGAGCAACCTGGTAGTCTCTCCAGAGCCGAGAATCCTGGTAGCCTCTGTTTGGAGAAGCTGTATGGAGCTGACTTCCCTGATCATCCAGCATGGGCTACAGCTGCTCAGTCCATGTCATGTTTTCAAAATACACATAGAATGTCAATGAAAAATGTGCAGTTATTTTTAGTTCATTTCATAAATTATTTCAACCAAACTATTTTCAACAAACTCTACTTCTCTCATTTTACTGCAGAGGCAGGGAGAAGGTTTCAGAAGAAAATAAACAATCAATCAGTGTAGTTTAAGATGAGATGAACATTTTAAGCCAATTCTAATAATGTTAACTTTTCTCAGGAAAACAAATATAGCTGAAAAGCCAAGTTTGATGTCTGTATCAGGATTCATACCCTACTACTCTCTGAGCATTCACTGTATCATTGCTGCTTCCTGCTTTCTCACCAGGAGAGAAACAATAGCATGAATGTGTAAGAATAAAGCTAACTATAAGAAAACATATAGAGCAAGTGCTTAGCTTCAATTGTCTAAGTTCTTTTAGTGCTGACCCTGCAGGCAAGAGTATTTGATTAGGACTTCGCCATGTGACAAATGTGCTGGCACAGTCAGACAGCCCTGAATGGCCCAGTGAACTCCAGTACTCTGCTTCTCTCTTAATGGCAGTTTGCCACCCACCAATGTATCCTAGAGGTTATATGAAGTTCAGAGGTATTTTACTTTCACCTGCATTCCCGTGTCTTTTGTTTTCATCAGCAGCCCAAGCCAGGCCTGAAGAATGAACCATGGGTGGTTTGTCCCAGTGTGGCAGAAGGTGAAAAACCATTTCACTTCCCAACTCCCACACAGAAAGCAGGAAGCATAGAGAGACAAGAGGGAGAAAGAAATCCATGGCTCTGCCTCCTTTCCATCATGTATTTACTGCTGATGAAAACCTCAACACAGGATAAGACGTTTAACTCCATGCTCTGAGCAATTATCCTTGCCTGCAGACAGGGCTGCTCTATGTGGAAGCAATACATGCCTTGCCACAGTCAGAGCAAATATTTTTCTTCCAGATAAAGCTCAAAGATTCAGCATTGACAGGGAAGAAGCAATCCAGATATTTGCAGCTTTTTTCCCCATTGCTTCTTTTAACTCAAACCATGAATTCAGACCCAGCTTTGTCAGATGCAGCAGTGTGTAAGGGTGCTTTACCTCTAAGAGCATATAGGGAGGAAGGTGCTGTGATGGCCTGTGGGAAAAGCCCCTTTGCTCAGCGGGAGCCATATGTACCCCTGGTCCATGCCAGCAGCAAGACAAGCCACCCCATCCCATGCACGAACTTGAGACTTCTCATGAGTGAGTAAGCAGGAGAGAAGATAGAGCTGCTCACATGTGCAGTTCAGAGCTGCCCTCTTCTTATTCTGCTGCAACAAGGAAGTGGTAAGTGAATCACCAGCCCTCCTTTATCTCCAAACACTGAGGGTGTGGTTTGGACAGACTTAAATGGCTGTGAACTGGGAAGCCTTGTGAGAACAACCAGCTTCTCTGTCAGTGCCACAGCAGAAACACAAGCTGCAGTGCTGCTCCTCTTCCTGCTCCAAAAGAACTATGGACAATCCCCTCAGAAAGGTCTTGTAGGCATTTTTTCCACTAATCAACAGTGTGAAAAAAGCATAGAAGTTTGCAAGCATCGTATAAAGCAACCTCCAAATGGTTTAGTGACAGAACTTCTTCATTCATTTCTCAGCGACTACCTCAATAAAGGCTCTAACAAAAACAAAATACAATAAAAATAAGAACATTATTTTTAATTGGGCTCTGGGCTTTTTACACTGTGTTCAGCTGAACATTATGTGGCAGAGCTATGGATGTTAAAATTAGAGCTGAAAAGAAAAATGCCAAAGAGATGGGCTGGTGAGGACCAATTTGTAAGTAAAATGGGTAGCTTACACAGACTAGCAATGATGGAATTATTCACATAAGGATTTGATTGGCATAACCTTTCTTCAAGGGTCCAGAAGAAGCATTAAGCTCAGCACAATAGGATATGAACCAGCTGAAGACAGCATGATATGGCACATTTTGAACGTTACCTTGCAACTCCCGAGGGGGACTATCCCTCTAGGTGGAAGATGCCTGCAAAGATTTCACAGCTTAATTAATTTTGTGGTGTAGATTATTAGGATGTTTCACTCTGTTTTGGTGAAAACAGGGACTAAACTTGCAGTGCTCAAGATGCTTACCTATAAAACGTATTATTCTTCGAAGCAGTGGGTTCAGGTAACAGCACTCTCCAGTCAAAATAGTTTTCTCTTGAATAATCAGGGTTTCTCGGGTTGACTTTATGAAATACATGGATATCTCACCAATAAAAATCTGCCAGGAAATGGAAAGAAACAAAAGGTTAAAAATTACATGAGCAAACATTAAAACATGGGTGATTGGCTCCAGCCCATAGAAACTACGACACAGCAGTGTGTCTTTGGGACATTACACTCCCACAGCAGGGCTACACATAATCATTTGAGATGAACTGGCACAGACCCAGCCCCCAGACAAGTAAAGGATCTGTCATTCTTGCACGCAGTGTCAAGATACAGTAAATACTGGGCATTTTCATATTAACTCCTGAGATAATACAGGAGGCAAAGACAGCTTTAATTAAAACTCTGGGTCACAGGAGCTCCCATTTTTGCTGCGATTGGCATGGAATTTGTCGTGTCCTGCTATATGCATTTAAAATTTACTGACAGTATAGACTTCATGGATTGAAGGCCTCTTAGACACCTCGGGAAGTGGACAGTAATGTTTCAGACTCCCACCCCAACATTTTACCAGCAAGCCCCAACAATATTGGCTGCTTCCTGCAGCCTCCACACCTTCGCAAACTTACGTTCATCTGATTGTGCCATATAGGCTACAGAGCTCCAGCCAGCTTTGAAAAGCAATTCAGATGAGAGACATCCAAACAATGGAAACTGATCTGAAGCCACAAAACTTTTGGGGAGGTCAGTGAAAATTCTGGGCAAATACATCATATTTGTATTAATGAAGTAAAAAGTGGCAGGGTATGGGTGCAGCACAGACAATCACTCATGCTGTTACATTGCTGGCATGGTCCATGCCACAGCCTGGCCTGGTGACAACAGCCTCTCAGAAAATGCCTGGGACAAGTCCCGCAAGGAAAACTGCATGCAGCCACTGCTATTTGCACAGAAGTTTAGCCATTTGGCCACAGATTGCATATGCCAGCTAGTCTGAGGGCCAGAAAATTACTCCTGCCCGTTTTACTTATTAAATATCCTGTTTTATTTTTTAAAACATCAAAAATGAGGTCTCCAGGGATCCACTGATCTTGATGTTAGCTGTGCCTATGTGTTACATACTTTTTTTGGGCTCAGAACATTCATACTTTCTGTAAAAGTGATAACTGATTCCCACAGGAGTAGGATCAGTATTTCCTAGTATTCCCTCAGAATTAATTCAAGTCTGTTGTACAGTCTGCCCTAGTTAAAGCTGGATAGAATTTGATCACAGGCTTTAATGGTAGCGATGGTCCACTGACAGCAGGCACTTCTGAAAATCACACCTACCAGGTTTTGTCAACAGGCTTTAGAAGGGGAAACTGGGAGCTTGTTACAGGGTTTGTGATGAAAGTCTTTATTAAAAAAAAAAAAAAAAGCCAGCCCAAAGTGGAAGAAATGAGCTTTTAAAAGGTGAACACTCAAAATAATTAATTTAATACATTATTACAAGACACACAAGTAGAATCCATAGTGCTAGGGAATGAATGGTCAAAGAAATGTATAGTAGAAGTGTGTGCGCGCGCACACGTGCACACAGACACCCAGAGGTAGTATAAATATCAAGGAACCAGACTGAGTTCACTTTGATTGCTGGAATGGTATGTTGTTTCAAGGGCAACAATTTATCCTTATTAAGCCAGATAAGCATCCTTATCGATTATTGACATTCAAGCCAAGTATGCTCAACCTCTTTATAATTCTAACCACTGATGGTGAGAGATGTGTAGTTGTGGAATGTATGTCGATAATGGCATCTGGGGGTGGGAGGCGATGCATAGGAGCCGCATTGAAATACTGCCTTTATCCCATTTCGCTCCATCTGCTCTTAACAGAATTGGCAAGCAGTTCAATAAGCTCAGTTCACTGACTATGGGGCTGGGAATTAAGAAAAAGACCATCTGCACTAAAACAGTTTAAAAGTGACACTCTGTTTCAAACAGTTTATTATTTGAATTATGATAATGTTCAGAAATTTGAATTAACACTTTGGCTCTCTGTCTGCCTGGAGCTGTACGTACACATTAAGAGACAATCCACACCCTGAGGAAATTCTACTCTGAAAACAAGGGTTAGTGAACTTTAAAAAACCCAAACATTTTAAATAAGAGAGACTTAAGTATAAAACATATTAATAGTCCTCCTTCAACAATATATTCATCTGATATATCTTCTGATGCAAAGGAACTGAATATCTTCCTGCTTCAATTCCCATATTTATTTCTATAAATTTAGCCGTCTGGCATACTCCTAGCAACTCCCATGTGGATAGATTAGTTTTGCTTAGATTTAGCAGTAAATTTTGCTAGGCTACGAATCTGTTCAATTCCATTCCACTGATTTAAGCAGAGTTACTTCAGATTTCCTATAGCATAACAGACCAAAATATTAATTTTTAAGTGAGCAGGGCCTTTGGGTTGAGTTTAGATGTATAGCAATAGCGCTGTATTTGTGATGTGATATAAGACGCTTCAACATAGCTACACCATGTTCTTGTGGTGCCATCTCTGGCACTGAATTTAGTTGCCTGAATTCGAGGATTTTGTTCCCTTGTATGTTTAATGCTCTACACAATGAGCCTTGCTGTTCTCTAAAAATTCAGTGCCTGGGCTCCTAGTTCTGATAGCTAATCTAGCTGTGCAAAACTGGATGTGGTCTGAATAGCTCCTCAAATAACTGATACTTTTTTTTTCTCCAGGCATTTCTAAAATCAGGTAACTCCACTGATTCTCATGATTTAAAACCCAATGATTCTGCATGAGCAGGGTCCACATCCAGCCAAGCTGCCCAGCTTGCCTTCCAAAATCAATCACTGCTGCTGTTCAGTACCTCAGCTTCTGCCAGAACAGAATCAACACCCCAGGAATTGGTACAATTCAGTTCTAAAGCTGAAATCTAATTATAGATATACAGATATGGACAGAAAAAGAAAACAGCAAGCAAACTACTTACTGTATTTCCATTTGGGAAAACAATGCAAGGTTAATGAACTGCTGTATTACACTGGCTTAATTACATAGTAGAAATGGCAAGAAAATTGCAGTGGAGGTTGAGGGCTGAAAGCACAGATGATTGCAGCCCGAAGTGACATAGGCAAGAGGGACGCAAAGGTAACGTCACTGGATGTGATTTTGTTTGAAGTTTCCTGAATGCAATAGCAGCTCAACTACACCAAGATTATGTTGCTTGGACACTCTTGCTCACTTTCCTTTTCATGTTACTATTAGATAAAAATACTACAATGATGCCCCAAAGCCCCAGGATGAATCAGAAATACCTACCCAGCAGTCAGCTTTCCTCTGCTGATTTCAACCTTTCCATTGGGAAAACTTCAATTTGCCCTGCCTTCCCACTACCGGCAGCATCACCAGATACTTGCTCCTCAACATTCAGCTCTCACAAACCTCTGTTGCACATGCTTTACTTATTTCCTGCCTCCTCCTGAGCAAAGAGATGGATAAAATGATCTGTGCCATTTTCCTATTTGACAGCCTTTTGTCCATGATGGATTTGGAAATGATAGTCCTTCAACTTGCAAGCTGACATTTTCAGACAGTGAAATATTGCAACTTCCCCTTTCAAGTTCTCAGCACAACATGAGCACCCAGTACTCCCTGCACTACTGTATAGATTGCCAACATTTTGTTAATTTAATAATTTAATCAACAAAACAATGTAACTGTTGCTTTTAAAGGGACATGGAATCTTTATCTTTTCTTAGAATTTTTTTTTCTATACCTCTTTTTGATAAGCTTGCAGTCTCCTTGCCAAATGATTCTTTGTACAACTGCTTTTGAAAAACAGATTGGGGTAAATGTCAAGAAGAGCTGTTTCTGTAAGGATAAACTAAGATAAACCATCCGGGAATGAACCTGGGTTACTATCAAGAGGAGCCAGTGGAAGAGTGGGCCCTTGAAGCAGCACTCCTGAAGGAATGCGCAGTGGGGTGCAGCCTTGAAGACTTATATTCCATTTGGAAAAGTAATTATTGATGGTGCTGAGAGCCAAGGATGGGTCCAGCCATAAGACTTCTGTTCCCTTTATTAGTTTCTCTCATTCAGGACA
>VZRW01010346.1:84633-102652 GCA_013398125.1 Aegotheles bennettii
ACCCCAAATCCTCTAGCAGAGCTGAGGACTGCGCCCCTGCTTCAGTCCCCTGCCACACTTTGGCTTGCCTCTCCTGTGGCAGCCAAAATCTTCCTCCTTTGTCATGTTCCTCCAAACTCCTGTGCCACAGGAGGTGGTGGTGTAGGGTGCCACAATCTGGGCCCTCCTATGCATAAATTGGCCCGCCCCCAGTCACCCTGCTCTAGTCTTGCCTCCTTTCTTCCCCACCTCTCTTGGAAAACTCACATACATTCACTGCAGCTTGGTCAAGTTGCTCACTTCTCTTCTCCAACTGGGTCTGGCCGGACTGCCTGCATGCAGTTCCACATTGTTACTGGCAGAGAATGCCACAGCCCTCCTGCCACAGAATCATAGCATGGCTTGGGATGGAAGGGACCTTAAAGTTCACCCAGTTCCAACCCCCCTGCCATGGGCAAGGACACCTCCCACTAGACCAGGTTGCTCTAAGTCCCATCCAACCTGGCCTTGAACACTGCCAGGGAGGGGGCAGCCACAGCTTCTCTGGGCAACCTGTGCCAGTGTCGCACCACCCTCACAGGAAAGAATTTCCTCCTAATATCCAATCTGAATCTACCCTCTTTCAGTTTGAAACTGTTTCCCCTTGCCCTGTTATTATGTGAAGTACAGGCAGAATGGAACAGTCTGTTTTATACACTAGGTTTACATTACTCTGATTTCTGGGAGTTTTTAAATCTTTCAACTTGTTTACTCTAACAGCACCCCTGTGACACAGTCAATCCTTATTAACATGACTTTAATACATAGAAACCGCGTCCAGAGACATGCTGTTACACACAAAAATCTCAGGCAGCAAACAAAACAGAACCTGGGTGTCAGTCCATCACCACCCTCCATTCTGTGTAGGTTTCAGCAAGCTGTGTGACGTTTCCCAAATCCTCTATAAAGGCGTCTGTGGCTGCATTTTTAATGTCACAAATAGAAAGAACTAAATTAATCAAGTGTGCAACATTCAAATAGCAGCCAAGGGGAGGAGCAGATACAAGGAAGGAACTGGCCGTGAGCCAAGCTATGTGCAGAGCACTCAAAAACAGAGAATATAAGTAGAGGAGGGTTACGGCTCTCAGCACAGATCAGCCAGTTTCAAAATGACTACACGATTTGCAGGCCTCTCCACCAAAAGGTGACCTCTGCAAAATGCTGTAGCAGGTGCTTCATCAGCACTGACTTGCACTGGGCGAAAAGCAATTCTGCCCTGTTGCATGATGGTGCCTGAGGACTACATTAAGCAGCTGCCTGTTGGGACAGAGATGATCTTTGGACTCTACACAGGAGCTTGTGGATCCATTCTTCTGTCATTAGTTAAATAGCAGAAAAATTTCACAAGCATTACAAAGTGTGGAGGCACCAAATCAAGCAGTGGCTTAGCTGGGATGGGGTGCCAGAGGCCTCCAGACCAACCCCTGCTCCAGCACAGGCCACTGCCCTGAGCAGCCATGTGACCAATGTCTCCAAGAACAGACATCCCACAGCCTCGAGGAGTTTCACTGTTGTGTTTCAGTGTTTGACTACCAGCATTGTAAAAAGACCTTTCCTAACATTTAATCAGCTTCTCTTCTTGCAGCTTGTGCTTATTGCAGTGTTGCCTCTTGTGCTTTGAGCAGCCCTTATTCATCTTCCCTGCAGTCCACACTATAAGCATGGCCCATATTGACTTTCATTTTGTATTGTTAGTTCCTTAATTTCTTAGATCTCCCTTGCAGTTAGCCTTAGGCCCTGAGGGTTATTGATCTGCCATCCTGCCTGCTACCCACAGGACCAAATATTGACATTCCACTGTGGAGACTTCATAGTCAAAGCCAGATGACAAGCACAAAGCAACATTCACATTGGGAAAAGACACCTTGGAAGGCAAGCAGTCACTGAGGTCTGCCTTGGACCCTATCCAGGACGCAGTATTTCTGCTGTCATCTGCAGCCAGGACCCGGACCCATGCCTGCCTAGAGGGCAGCTTTTCCCTGGTAACACCAGAACCATCGCTGGTCATGAGGACTTACATGGTTTAGTGACGTATTTGGTAGTGCTGGGTTAGTGGTTGGATTTGATGATTTAACGGTCTTTTCCAACCAAAGCAATTCTATGATTCTAAGACTAGAGATCAGCTGAGAGTTTTCTGAGATACTGTCTCATTTTTGCCACCACCATCTGGACAGGCCTTCTCCAGCCCACAGGAATAAATGCTGCAGTTTCCATAAGTATAATGGTAAATGAAGCAGTGTCTTTAGCTGAACATTGCAGGGTCCTCTCACCCATAATCAGAAGAGGACAAAACTTAATCTGCATTCAATTACTTATTCTCATTTTTGGTTTTGTTTTTTATTTTTTTTTTGTTTTGTTGTTCAATGAGAATAACAACAAAGAACAGTTACAAGTACTTTTCCAGAAAAAGAAAATTGGTTTCTTTATTCCAAGGTAAGAGGGCCAAAATCCACTATCTAGATTCTAGGCTGCCCAAAAAACACAACTGCCTTATCAGTGTGCTTAAAAAAAAAACAATTTAGTGTGGCAAAACAGCTCAAAATAATTATACTGGACTTCTAATCAAGAGAAGAAGTTTCCCACAACTCTGCATGGTTCCCCAGAAACTGGCATGTGACCAGGACCATTATTAAGTCCTAGAGACACTGGCAGTTAGAAGTGCCTGGAAGTGTTACACCAAACATCAAGGTGTGTTTATTTTCCAGAATGGTGTGTAAATACCAGAATATAAACATTTACATAGGGCAATGGGCACACCTTTGCCTAGTTCCTATCTATCCCAGCTTGCCATTCACCACTTCACATGCTGGATTCTTGGCAAGCCTCAAAAAGAGGGAGACAAGACATGAGGGGCAGAGGACACCTCACTAGTAGCAAGGCTCTTCCTCCAGCCCCACTCCGAAAGCAACCCCAAATCCATTCCCAACAGTAAGAGAAAGGTGTAGCCAGATGCCCTTGAGTGGAGATCCCGTGCTCTGGGACTAAGCTGAATCAGAGGCAAGCCCTGATGGCCTGGACCATGAGCGCCATGTGTAGTACATTTGGTGACCAAGAAGGCCAACAGTATCCTGGCTTGTGTCAGAAATAGCATGGCCAGCAGGACTAGGGAAGTGATTGTCCTCATGCACTTGGCACTGGTGAGGCTGCACCTCGAATCCTGTGTTCAGTTTTGGGCCCTCACCCATAGAAGGACATTGAGGTGCTGGAGCATGTCCAAAGAAGAGCAATGAAGCTGGTGAAGGGAGCACGTTTCTTATGAGGATCAGCTGAGGGAGCTAGGACTGTTTAGTCTGGAGAAAAGGAGGCTCAGAGGAGACCTTATCGCTCTCTACAACTACAGGAAAGGAGGTTGTAGCTAGGCGGGTGTTGGTCTCTTCTCACAAATAACAAGCAATTGGACAATTGAATGTGAATATAAGGAGAAACTTTTTCACTGTGAATATATGTGGATATAAGGAGAAACTTTTTCACTGTGAGAGTGACAGAGCGCTGGAACAGGCTGCCCAGAGAGGTTGTGGAGTCTCCTTTGCTGGAGACATTCAAAACCTGCCTGGATGCGTTCCTGTGTGATGTGCTCTAGGTGACCCTGCTCTGGCAGAGGGGTTGGACTAGATGATCTTTCGAGGTCCCTTCCAACCCCTAGAATTCTGTGATTCTGTGATTCTGTGACAAGAGGAAATGCCTCAAGGCAGGAGAGATTTTGATTGGATATTAGGAAAAATTTCTTCACTGAAAGGGTTGTCAGGGTCTGGAACAGGCTGCTCAGGGAAGTGTTGAAGTCACCACCAAGTGGTGTTTAAAAGACGTGTAGATGTGGTGCTGAGGGCCACGATTTAGTGATGGATTTGGCAGTGCTGGGTTAACAGTTAGACCTGATGATCTTAAAGGTCTTTTCCAACCAAATGATTCTATTATTCTATGATCTCTCTGGAAAAGGGTGCATCCTTCCTTACAAGGAGCAAGGGACACTCCAAGCATTGACACTGGCCTCTCTTCCCCGCTGCTGCCCAGCTTGCCATGCTGGGGTGGGGGTGAAGCACAGCCAGCAGGAGACTCAGCTTCCTGGCAGCATTGTCACCAGCAGAGCCCAGGGATTTCTGCCTGAAAAAGCTGGGAAGAAGCTACTGCAACAGAGCTCTGAGTTGAATTAGCTGCGCTTGGTTTTCCCTGCATCTGCTGCTGAGCAGCCACAGAGGAATTGGCCAACACAGGCAGAAATTCCCCGGCTTCCCATCTAGAAATAAATCACTGTAATAACATGGCTGTACTAAGCCAAAGCCAAGGAAGCAAGATGGCAGAGAGAATAGGAAAACCATCTAAAAGAATGATGTTTCTGAAGCTTGGGAGGTTAAGTGCAAATCGTAGAGATAAATTTGAAGAGTTTCGTCCCATTTTGGGTAAATTTGATCAACACTGTAATTCATCTTCTAATTAATAATCAGACCAATTTGGTCTGACTGATTCTAACAGTATCTGAAAACAAATACTCCTTTGCACAAATTAATACCACTGGCCAGTTAACAATGACATACGAGCTGCTGCTTCCTCCCTGGAAATGGAAGGAAAGAAACTGAAGATTGCGTAGAAACTGTGATGGCACTTTCTATTCTACTATAAGGAACCAAAGAAGGGTGCCCTTGACCTTTTCTGCTGCTGTTCAGTATTCATTTCATCAAGCTGGCTCTGCTCCTAAGCCTCTCTGCTTCTCTCAGGCTGTCATAGAAATCACAATGATGGAGCAGTGCAGGCAGCAGCTCTGGACTCCAGAAGGATGGTTTGGTACCAGCTAGTCTTGAAGGACACTAATATTCATGGAGTGGTGGAGTCATACCGGTGCATCTTTAAGGAAACGGTTTGAAAAGTCTATGTTTTTGCAAAGCAACATGTTCTGCGTTAAACACTGTTTTCATAAAACTGTCATACTGGCAAAAATGGAAAGAATTATTACTTCTTACTTCTCCTCTGCCCCAGTATTTTGGAATTGATAGTGCATCGAAATGTTACGATTTCCCCCAGGCTCTGCATAACATGGTGTAGTGGAACAGGTCACTTATAAATTCACCAGACCTGTGATCATGAAACTCAAGCTCTGGTGCTTAAACTTTTAAGGTGCTCTTAATTTTCAATTCCCTATCACTGGAAAACCAGCCGAGTAAAATACCTACAGTACATTTACCTCCAGAAAAGGTTTGCCTTCTAAGACCTCTAACTCTGAAAAAAAACCCCAATTATTACTGAAGTACCTACAGCCACCAAAATGAGGGGCTGTCTGTCTAAAGCTCTGTAATACAGTGGTCAGCTATCCAAATGTGCAGACATGTGGCTGTAGGCCACCTGAACCACAAGACAAAAAGAGGTTTTGGGAAGTTGGAAACTTTCGATCCTTTGAAATGCAGGGGAGGCAAAGATGGAATTTCTGTGCTATTCTTGCAAGGCCACAGAGAAAAATATCCTACTCAAGTTACCCAAGTGCTTGCCATGACTGTTATGGAAGGTACATTCCTGTCTGCAAAAATTGAAATTATTTAACCATTGCTTCTCCTTTACTGTGAGACAGGCTGAAAGCATTCCTACACCCATCTCAGCATGACAACAGAAACGCTGGAAATTTAGCAGTTGTTCAATATCCAACCAATGTCAGCACAACTGAAATCAGCCCGCAAGAAGGGGAAAGTCTCTGAGAAAAAAAAAAGCATAAGATGAAGATGAAAACATACATATTCTTTGAAGCTCTTTGTGGCACCAGAACCTACAGATAACTACAAGTTCAATCCAAAACAGACAGGATTCCAGGAATCCCCTTTTTCTTCCAGTGCTGACAGCAAAATTTACTACTTGAGTCTGAAGATATATGTTTCAGCGGATCTCAGATCACTAAATCTGAAATAAAATGGCAGTTGTTTCTTTACAAAGAAAAATTTTTCCTTATGTAGGTGCAATTTATTATTAAGTTCACCATATCCTACTACTCTGCTGCAAAGATGCTAATACTACCACACTCAGAAAATTAAAAATTAATAAGGCAGATGAAAGCATTTGACCTATCCTCAGTGGAACATTTGGAAGAAAAAAAGAATTTCACAGAACAGAGTCAGGCATACATGATTTTCATTTATTTAACAATGCCATCATGAGATTCCCCCTGCAAGAAACACTCATTATCAGAGACTAAGATGTTATCAGTAGGAGCTTTAAGAGACTTTTGTAATTCTGATTTATAACAATTAACTACCCAGTGTAGCAGAAAAAAATGGTTAAATGGGGTCAGTGGCATCACATGTTTGAAGAACAACAATTAAAACTGAAAAAAACCCAGGCTGGTTTATTTTGCCACTAAAAGTGCAGGGAAATGCACATACAGTGGTTCAAACTAACAAGAGCACTTCTGAGAAGTATCGTCAGGGAAGGAATAAAATAAATGCATTTGTTTTCCCCCTGGCCAAATGACCGAGACACAAAGATATTCCACTAAATTTACAAAGATGCTCCCTCCCTTTTGGCTTGCAAGCATTAGAACAGTTTACAGCTATGCTGAAATCAGAGCTTTGAGCCCTCCCCAGACCTGTGCACACAGGACTGCACTTAAACACTGCTTGCGTCTCAATGAGGGAGCTTGTGCTGACTCCTAGGTTATTTTCCATAGCTCCAGAAACACCATTAACTGGCACCATGAGCACTCCCTCCTTGAAACCCAGCAGCCCTTCTAACAATAACCACTCCTTTCTTGCCATCAGGTGTCAGGGCAGTGGCAATACGCAGACAGTACAGAAAGATCAGATCTGCTGCTGTAAATCCTCTTAGCCAAGCCAACCAATTTATTGTCAGAAAATGAAGCAGCAAGTGTCTTGCAGAGGGGAAACATGTAATTGTAAGGAGGGACTGGTGTTACTTTCAACTTCAGTTAATTTCTTCACAGTGGAGCGGCAGGATGTCAGTGATTATTGCTGAGAGCAAAGCACACAGAGAGAAGCTACAACTTAACTTATGGTGAATACAGTCAAAGCTCCCTCCCATGAAGCACAGCTGTGTGGGCTCTTTTGTTTGTGGAAGATTTTCTTCGGGTTTTTTGTTGTGGTGTTTTTTGAGAGAGTACAATCATCACAGTATAAATAGGTGTGCTGCCTTCGCTATAATCCCTGGGAGATTCAACTGAATCAAATATCTTCTCCCAGACTGTGACAGTCTGAGAGACAGGTAGCACCCTTTCGGGTACCAGATGACAGGTGAGGATGCTCACACTGCGAGTGGTCTGACCAGCAGCTCTGGTCAGCAGAGAAACCTCTCTGACCAGCAGAGAAACTCTGAGCTCACTTTCTGTCCCATTTACTAGCTCATTGATCATTGACAATGATTGGCTCATTGATTTTGGCAATGATCATTGCCAAAACTCAGTCTGCAGTCAGGTACTAGATGAAGAAGTAGTCTGAAATTAGCTTGATAAAAAGATGGGAACAAGAAATAAAGTGAAATTACCCAGGTAATATTGTGCTGAGCACCAGTCAGGAGGACAGAAAAGGATCCCTCTGACATACACCCTAGTTCAAGATTAGCCCAAAATGAATACATTAAATAATTAAACAATGTATTAATAACACAATACAGTAATACAAATAATGCAAATAATTCATTAAATATTGTATCAATACACGTTATATTAAAAGTGGAAAGAAAAATGTTTTCCCAGGAAAGTTGGATCTGTTGTCTCCTTGAGGTTGCACATGGAGATCACAACGAACAACGGTGCAAAAAGCCCTGTGCTGTCCCTGGCCATATCTTCTCTAGATGCAGCAGTATAGGCAACGTAATGGCATAGTGTGACCCAAGAATCAGAGCTTACTAGCTTACATCCAGGACTGGATCCAAACATCCAGGGCTATTACTGTTCGTCTGGACCTAGGCTGGTATCTCTTTCTGCACAGTCTGCATTGTTTGAGACAGTCACAACAGCTCCACACAGCACTCACTATGCTGAAGATCTCTGCATCCAAAAAACTTTATTTGACAGTCTTTCATTCCTTGTGTTTAACATGGGCTATAGAAACCACAAAACCAGCACTGTTCATGTCCTGAAGAAGACTCCAGTGCAGCTTTTCATAAATAAGAGTAACTAAGAAAAACTTCTTGGGCCACTGAAAAGAAGGAAAATGCTGATCCAATGGAGCAAAACCTGAAAGGTTTGCAGAAAACTTCACCAGAGCAAGGATTTAAACGGAAGATCTACATAAAGAGCAACGTTCTTACCACCACTTGCCCACCTGATGCCGTTATCACCAAATCAAGGGGCAAACCTTCCACTAACTTAATTGTTATGGCATCAAGGCACAGCAGTGACACTGAGTCTTCCCTTATAAACATTGCCTGTGGAAGCTACTTCCCCAAACAATGTAACTGTTTATCTGGGGGAAGCTGGAAAAATGTATTTATGTTTTCTTTTACAAATCATGTACCACTGCAGCACAAAGTAAGATGAAAGATTAACATTCAATTGAGTTCCAAAACAGAAAATAACACTGTTACTGCAGAGGATTTTTCATATATTCATGACATAATCCAATTCAATACCCCAGCTCATTTTCAGAAAGTGGCGTGTACCAAAAGCTATAGTCTCTTCTTTCACATTTCTTAAAACTTTATGTGTCACACTATTTCAGGCATTAAAATTACTGCAGGCCAAAAATTAAAATGGACTATGGTGCAGCATTCCCCTTTCACAAATAAATACACCATGCACAGCTTTAACCAACTTTCAAAAGGGACACAAAGCAAAGTTAATTTAAGAAAAAAATACTAAAGAAAAAGAAATAAAGATAAATAAAACAACAAAGTACATACACGGTCTGATAGGAATGTATCAATGTAATTAAAAATGCAGCAAAGCTGGCTATTTGTGAAATTTGCAACTTTCTGCACAGAAAGTGGAAAAGAGCAAAGTTTTGCTAATCAGTAACTGCAAGAATCTGTTTGAAATTGTATGTACTCTACTAATTGAATATTTTCATCTGTTCACACAGCTACTCTGCAACTTACTGTTGGATAGTAAAGAAAATCAGGTAAATAAAAAGTTAAGTGGATACGACTGCCAAAAATAAAGAGATTATAAATAAAAAGGAAATAGTATTCATGCTTTTCTTTGTATTGAGCATCTCTCTTCTCATCTAAGCCTTTTAAAGCCCTTCAATAGTCCTTTTAATATAGCAGCAAATAATCCTGGATATACTGCATGTCCAACCCAGGTTTTACTTCAGCTTTATCCTGTTTTCTTATTTCCAGTAATTTATCACCTTTGCATTATAGCCTCTCTGGAGCCCAGGCAATTCACAGCTAATCACTGACGTGAGCAGGTTATTGTCAAAGGCTTAACAAGCTCTACCCCTCAGTCTTGCATTATGATTACCTCAGAATAATTACTTCTGAAGATAACTGACGAAGATCATATTAGGCTAAGGCAAAACAGAGACCTGGCTAAGTGTAAATCAATTAATTACAGCTGAAGAGAGAGGAGAGGGGGTAAAGATATTACAGGACTATTGCTATTATTTATGGAGCAGTCATGGAGAATTCAAATAATTTCTTATACTTACAATAGCAGTCGGAGTTGAAGCCAGCACACAGTAGAGCACAAGAGGTGAAATGAAGCTCTCATCCTCTGTTCCAGGGTATGGTTTCATCAAATTGCCATCCTGACAGAAGAAACCTTGGATATGCACCTGAAAAGTATCGGTGCACTCGAAGTAGTAGGCGAGCAGAACAGTCCCAGCCATGATGACAAGCTGAAAATACAGCATGGTCACAAAGAGTCATTAGTTGCTTTTTTAACAGATGCAGCTATGCCTTCAAGCTACCCTGGTCCTGCAGCCCCTCCTCTCCTCGCTGTCGCCCCGACACCCGTACAGTGCTGCCGTGTGTGTGTCTGTATTTCCATGCGTCCGCTCTCCAACATCTGTTACATAAACCTTTGGCAAATGATGCTAATGAACGTCTCGGATAGGAGTGGGTCCGTAATGCGGCTTGTAGAGGGATGGTAGCTTTGACAGCCACTTTATCAAAGGGCATGTGAGTGTTGACGGCGGCACAGATCAATGAGAGCTCGTGGGACAAGGGGCAGCACTGCAGGAGCCAGCAGCAGTGACGAGAGGAAGCCTGTGTACAGCGGCAGGGAGCTGGGGAGGGTTATTATCATACAAAGGATAAAGGAAGCTGAAGTCAAAATACTTCCCCACTGCAGCTGCTAGCCCACACTGGGCAATGCGTACCCTGTGCTTATCCAGAGGAGTCCCCTGTGTCCCAGGTGAAGACTCATCCAGAGTGCCTCCTGCCTCTCACCTTTCCTTGGAGCCACTGTTTACGAGTAAAACTAGAGGAATCTACTCAGAAATCCTGACTCCCAGAATAACCAGCTGGGGCTAATGTGCCCTGCCTGGCCTCTTCCCCTACTGCCTCACAACTGCTTCTGAAAAAAACTCTGCCTTGCATCTGGATCTCAATCTCTACACATATAAACCTGTCTCTTTTTTGTTAGTTTATTGCTGGCTAAATGAGCTGGTTAGAAAACCTCAGCTATCACCTTTTTTTGTATATAACCACAGCTACTGCACATGGGCTTCTATCAGTGCCTGTGTTAGCTTCCCACACTGCTTCAACAATGCATTTCAAATTGGAACCACAAAGATTGTCACCAGTCTCATCTCATGAAATTAAGCGGGTATACTAAGTCATCATTCTTGTTCCCTCTCTGACAGACTGCAAAGGAAATCTCACGTCACAAAATCCTCATAATTTACAGAAACAGCAATATTGATTTGAAAATTATGACAATTACAGGATGTGATTCAGAATCTTCTTTACAGAGACTAGTGCCTCCTGCCACTATTACCACAGTTGTCACATATACAAGTTATCCTGCCACACCATAGAAAATAATAACAAAGGAAGTGAAATAACAAACTCCCAAGTGGCTTGCTTTTTTAGTATTTTGCCTCTAAGATTTCTGCATCAAAAGTCTGTTGCCGTGAGACTATTTTATGAATAGACCTTTAAAAAATAATTTTGGCAACTCCGTCTCAAAGATACACTTACAAGCTATCCATGTGCTCCTCTGGCCTAACCTTGCACATATGCTCTGACACATGAGACAGCCACTGAAGTCATCATATATTTGAGTGGGTGTTGGACTAGAATTAGAAAAAAAACATGAAATAAGAGAAACCATTGACAAAGGGGAGAAGATCACAGAATCACAGAGTGGCTGAGGTTGGAAGGGACCTCTGGATGTCACCTGCTTCACCCCCCTGCTAAAGCAGGGACACCTTGAGCCTGTTGCCCAGGACCCAGGTGGATTTTAAATATCCCCAAGGATGGAGACTCGACGCCCTCCCTGAGCAACCTGTAAGACAGACTGAAGCAGGGCAGTGTGAAGCCAAAGTTGAGAAGTTCTGCACCCTCCTCCACTTTTTACCTTCAAAATTAACAATATAATTTTGTACAAGACTCTAAAGACCACAGAATAATTCCACCTGGATTAAATCCAGCCTGGATTGTTTACAGTTTTCAGCTCAGTCAATTAGCTCTATGGATTCAAACACAAACTTCTGCTGATTACAGAATTAGGGTACTGAGTGAAATTTATATAGGTGAAGCACATAGCCCCTTCTTAGAAGCTTAAGCAAATAGGAATCTACATAATTATTTCCCCAAAAGATGCATCTTCTCTCTTTCTCCCACCATGATTTACAGAATGAAAGTAATACATCAACATAAAATGTTAGCCAGGCGCTTGTTTTCTGAAGATTTTGGCTTCCTTCTGATGATTCATTAACTTCAAGATCCAGAACCCTGAAATCTGCTGTCCCACAATGAATTGCAGATAAGCCAACGGTGCATGGTCAGTATAGGGCAGTTGCTCTCCGCTGCTCCTTCCTGCTCACACTTCTGTGTCCTGTGATGTCCATTGGAGACAGCTGGAACTGGCTGGAAACTCAAAAGATTTAGTCTGTGTATTTTTTCCCTTGCATTATCTACCTCTAAAGGTGTGTAAACAAATGTATTCCCTCACATAATTTTATCTGGATCATATAATGACAGCTTTAGACCGAACTGCTAGAGTATTCAATTTCTTAAATGTACAGATGAAAAAGTACTTACTTTGTTCAACTCTGGTTGTCTATCTTGACATTTTAAAGATCCCATACCTGCCTAAAAGGAATTTTTTTTTAACAAGTTTTAAGTCAGATGCTGTTATTTGTGTATTCCCCAGAGACATTTACAGCACCACGGATGAGTCAGTTGGACTCCCTATAAACAATCACAGTCCTATAATTAAGGACTTAGAAGATACACATTTAACTCCTTGAGCATCTACAGATTTCCTGATCAACCCTGGCCAACTCACTTTTATAAATTAACATCAGTGGAAGGCAATGACATGCCCAGATAAACACGTTAGAGATTACAGGATGACGGGATATGGAGGTATTTAAGACCCTCATATGCCTGGGGCTGTCAGAAGCAGCCTGGGCCACTGCAGCACAAAGCGGAGACAGAATTTGCCTTTTCTTCATCTCTCCCTTCCCCCCCCCCTTATCTCGGAGAATGGAGGGGAGAATAAGGAAAGGAAAAGAAAAAAAAACAAAACAAGCTGGTTGGATTTTTAAAGAAAAATATAAACCTATACAACTTTAATAAACAGAGGAAAGGGAAATAGCAAACAAGGGGAAAAGGGAAAAAAGAATAAATAAGTACAAAATAAATATATACAAAACCCGAAGATCCCAAAAGTCCGAGATTCCAAGAAGAGAGTTCTCAGCTGCGAAAAAAGTCAATGGAAGTTCAAAGCATTCACTCAGATGCTTTTCAAGCAGTCAGGAGCAAAAACTGATAAAGGGGAGCTCTCCCTCCCCCTTTCGCCGCTTCTGCCAGGAGCTCAGAAAACAGAACAGGAGTCGGAGAGAACAGGAAAATCGAAGAGAACGAACTTCCTGATTCCTCTAACTTTTATCTATTTCTAGCAGGAAGTTTTGGTTTATGTAATATAAATATTAGCTCCTTCCTGAGACGGGTTCTCAGATGAGACAAAAAGTTTCAAACTATAACAGCCACCCACCCTATCCCATACACACCCCTAGACATGCTCTAGCTTGCCAGCCCCAGCCAGCATCCACAGGGGAGAGACCAGGAGATGGCACAACAGAGACTGCCATTTTTAACTCTGTAACTGGGAAAGGGAAAAAGCAGGTACTGAACTTTTATCCTTCTTTGGGTGTCATCCGGAAAAAACATGCTTTCCAAAAAATGCATGTTTTTTTGATACAGGAGGAAAATGTAATTTATTCCAAATGTGCTGTCTAGCTAGTGGTTGCACAACTAAATCTGACCTTTCAAGAAGGTGCCAAAATGCTGCCTGAAAAGCCCTCCTGCACATAAAATACAGCTCTAGTCTCACTTATGTCAATAACTTACAACCTCAGTAACAAACCCAATCCCAAACACACTTCAGTTTCCATGTTTTGTTCTTGTGAGAAAGAAAAAACATACTACCCACAAAAAGAGATTTGAATTGTGAAAACATCAGATCCCATGGGTCATGCCTGCCATCTCAGGGCAACAGCAACAGTGGACACCAGAAATTAGACCTCCAGCTCAACAGACCCTACCACAGTCCCATGATGACAAAGGATGATGTCAGGTACAGAAAGGACAGTCCAGTTGTTACAACAAATGTGAGCAAAATTTCTGCTGCTCATAAAGTCAGTGAAGACCTGACCACATCTGTGTGGTATGTTCCCATACCTCCTGTTTGGAAGTAGATGATCTTTAAGGCCCTTTCCAAGCCAAATGTCTGTGATTCTATGTTGAGTATTCACTGCTGTAAGCAGCTTCTCAGTGAAAGGCAAAAAGAAACATGGAGAAACTCATCTCCCTCTCCCTCCCCCTCCCCCTCCTCCTCCTGCTCTCCCTCTCCTCTCCCTTGTTTTCTAAAGCTAGGACCTAAAATGACAAATGCACAAATCTCTGATTTTTGTAGCCACAGTCAGTTTGTAGCAGATATCAACTTTGCCTTTTCTCCCCTTTTCTGGTTTGCAGTCACTGAAGGAAGCAGCGAAGAAGAGCAGGTAGGATGACTTAAGATAAAGATATAAAACATCTAGTTACATAATTCAGAAAACAAATGCAGTTTAACACTGAGTTTCCGTGAGTTTACTTGGGAAAAATTAAAAATGCTCAATAATTCACTTTAGAAAAGCAGGCAGTGAATAGAAGTGTCTAAGGTGCTTAATGGCCTCCATTACCACAGTATTTAACTATGTCATAATCCTTAATATTTATCATCATATTCCTTTATAAGAAAGTACTCTTATCACCATTTTAAAGAGAGGGGACAAAAGCAGAGGAGATAAAATGACTGCCCTTAAGTCACAGTAGAGCCTGTGGCACAGACAAGATTTGTCTTTCTTCTGGACCACGTTTTTCTCGATTAGTCAATAATCTGCACATGAAAAAGCTCAATGATATGTGCTTACGTCCTGATTCTCCAGAAGCTCATTCATGGTAGCGTTAAAGAAACACATCATGTGTCTGATGCAGCTCCATTTGAAAACTCCTGCTTGATTTTAGATCAAGCTTGACAAGCTGGAGTCAGGCAACTGGTGTGTATTTTTTCCTCAAAGCCAGCTATTTAAATGGATTAATTCCGTAGCACTTGGCACTCTCACCACACCAGTAAACTCTGCACCGCTCTACAAACTCACAATGATTCTGTCCTTGCAGACCTTCCTATCACTGCACACCCTTGCTCCTCTTTAAGTTGTGGGAGTTCTCTGCAATCAAAAAGTAACTTTCTTAAATGTTAAAAAATATGGAGCAAGTCTTGCAATCTTCTTTGGGCAGTATGTGCTGTTTGGTGCAGGTGCTCAGTGTAAGATCAGGCATTAGTGTACGATTGTGTCCTGAGCATAAAAAGAATCTTCCAAGTAAGTAGTACAATTCAGCTGCACTAATCTCAGGGCTACAGGGATACAACCAGACATCCTCCCCTTCACCTTGATACTCTGACAGCACAACTCAGAGACCACTCCACATCCAAACCAAAATCACTACAATACCAGACAGTGGGACTGGAGTCCCAGGCTGTATACACTGTCTTCATTCACTGCAAAACATTCCCCAGTTCCCTTAAAAACAGCCAGAAGATTTTTTTTCTTTTCTTTTTTTTTTTTTACTGTTACTCACAGAAGAGAGGCCCCTATTTTGCGAAGAAGAAAGCAAAAGGCCAACTCCACTTGGGAAAGGGGCATAAAGCTGTAAAAGACAGAGATTAATGTAAAAAGACAGTAGACACAGTGGGAGGCAGAGATTTTTGATCAGCCTTTACTGAAGACTCCCCAAAGTTCTTAATAGAGGAGCAAGAAATTGAGGGAGTAAAGGGAGAGGCTGTAAAAATTTCTCATGTACTCTGTAGCCACAGAATCTGTATGTCCTGTAAGACAGGCATATGGCAACTGCAAAAATCTCCTTTTGCTGTGTGTTTTGTCACTCATATAAATCATAATGCAAATCCAGATGAATGAACTTGAAAGCACCCAAGTACTGCTGGTATTTATACATAAATAGGTGAATTCTTTCAGCTTATCAGCCTTCCCACATGCTACTGATAATGTATCTTACAATGCCATTAATATGCATGACCGGTAATTGGAAAATTGTACTTGCACACGGATGACAACATAAAAGACTACATTTTTATTCCTTCTGAAAGAAACCAAACCAGTATTTCGCATGAAGTGTTCCTCAGCAGATAGTCACTGAGACACCCATCGACACTCTTGCTCAGTCTGCTTCCACCAAGCTTCAGTGGTTTTCAGTTCATGCACTAAAACTGCCACAATTTCACGGGCAGAGCACCACAAACCTTCAGAAGTGTTTTCAACTCTTGACACACAGGTTGTGGCTCACAGTTCCACTCATTTTAATCAGATTTCCACCTCCCTGTCTGAATAAACTCTAGTGATCAATCGTTATGCAAAGCCTGAAAAAATCAGGCATGCTTTTTTTTACCTAGGTGATGAGAGCATGACGCTTGGAATAGACACACTGGAGCATCCAACAGTCATAGCATATGTCTGGCATGGTAACAGACGGGTTAGCTACTCACAGGACTCTGAAGTTACTGTTAGAAGGAATTTTGCTAAGAGTGTGGCTTTGCTCTCTACTGGATAGTATCAGAAATATTTAACTGTGCATCCCAGACTGTGTTGCCATGGGATGGTTTGGGTCTTCCTTTGTGAAGGAAGACAGGCTGTTTCTCCATGGAGATGGGAACTCTAGCCTTGCTGCTGCAGCAGAGGGATGTTAGAAGCACAGTAAATTAGAAGAAATCCCATGGATTCTTAGATTTCACGACCCACCTTTCCAAAAGCAGATCAGGCCTCTATCAGAAAATTAATGTTTCCTAAAGTATTGAGATCAGTGTGGGGCCTCAGAAACTCATGATAGTTCAGGGGTCAAGAATTTTTTTGTGTTTCCTTTATTTGTGTCCAACTGATACCCACTTACTAAATCATCCTTCACCTCATACAGATTTCTTACCGCCAGTGTTTTTACCTGACATAAATAGAGAAAGAAAACATCTCATTGAATGTATTCTGTTTTCTTAAATAATCAAACTTTTTCAAATACTGACAGAAGAATTACAAAGACCTGGAAAATACTGGATTTGTATTATTATATGGTAATTTTACTTAAAACAATTACATTGACCGGCTTGCCACACGATGTCTATTTTTGCATCCCAACAAAGAGGAATTCGGGCAGAAATGCCATGGATGAACAAGGAGCTCCTGGACAAACTCAAACACTAAAAGAAAGTACACAGAGGGTGGAAGCAAGGACGAGGAAGCCTGGGAGGAATACAAATTGTCTGAGCAGCCAGGGATCAGGTCAGGAAAGCTAAAGCCCTGTTAGCATTAAATCTGGCCAGGGACACCAAGGGCAACAAGAAGAGCTTCTACAGGTGTATCAGTGATAAAAGGGTGGCTAGGGAAAAAGTGGGCCTTCTCTGGATGGGAAGACCTGGTTACCTGGGATATGGAGAAGGCTGAGGTACTCAGTGACTTCTTAGCCTCATTCTTCTCTGGCAAGTGCTCAAGCCACACCATCCAAGTCACAGAAGGCAAAGGCAGGGACTAGGAGAATGAAGAACCACCCATGGTAGGGGTAGGTCAGGTTTGAGAGCATCTAAAGAGCCTGAAGATGCACAAGTCCATGGGACCTGACGAGAAACATCTGTCGATCCTGAGGGAACTGGCAGATTAAGTTGCTAAGACAGTATCCATCATATCTGGGAAGTCATGGGAGTCCAGTGAGGTTCCCACTGACTGGGAAAAGGGAAACATAACCCCTGTTTTTAAAAAGGGAAAAAAGGAAGACCCAGGGAATCACAGGCCAGCCAGTCTCACCTCTGTGCCTGTCAGGTCATGGAGCAGATCCTCCTGGAAATGATGCTAAGGCACATGGAACAAGGCACATGGAAAAAGGAGGTGATTGGTGACAGCCAAAATGGCTTCACTAAGGTCAAATTGTGCCTGACAAATTTGGTGGCCTTCTATGATGAGGTTAAAGCATTGGTGGATAAGGGAAGAGCAACTGATGTCATCTACCTGGGCGTGTGCAAAGCATTGGATACCATCCCTCATGACATCCTTATGTCTAAATTAGAGAGGCATGATCTCCATGGATGGATCACTAGGTGGATGAGGAATTGGTTGGATGGTCGCACTCAAAGAGCTGCGGTCAATGGTTCAATGTCCAAGTGGAAATCNAAATGGTCCGCAATTGCCTCAGTCCAAAAAGTTTACATAAAGTTCTTTTTTGGCATCTGAGACGGGGATGAACACAGCTGCAACCTCGCAAATAAGCCTTTATATGGAACTCAAGAACACTTGGAGAAAAGAAGGGAAGAGATCAAAAACATACTTGTAAAAACGGTGGAAATTCCTCACAGATGTGT
>VZRW01010347.1:438-19605 GCA_013398125.1 Aegotheles bennettii
GGCAGGGCGGCAGCGGGTGTTGCCTTGTGAGCCGCCTTTCCTTAGTTTGGGTGGGTTTTTCCCCTTTTTTTCTCCTTTCTTTCCAGGGAGGAACACAAAAAGCACTCTGCGGGCTGTGCTTTTGTCTCCCTTCAGAAGGATCCCGCTGACCTGACCCTGCAGGAGTTCCTGAAGCTGGACAAGGAGCGGATGAGGAACGTGATCGTACGTACACATGGTGTACCCCGTGGTGCCCAGTTACTCAGTTCCTAGGCTTGGGATGGTTCATCCAGCCTCTTGGTTCCTTAGGACACTGCTCCCTGGCTTGTGCTGGATCAGATGGTGTGTCCTTTCCTGGTTCCCAGCCTTTGCCTCATGGGGGACGGAGTGTATTTTCCCCTTGAAGCTGAACGATGCTCAGTGTAGGGGCAGACAGTAATGTGTTATTTTTATTCTTTGCAGAAAAACGAAATTTCCCAGAAGGTGGCCAAGGTTGAAGAGGCAGCCAAGATTGCACGCTGTGAAATAAAGAACCTGGCCTCCTAGGCTGCTGTAGCTTCTCCCTTGATGGTGACATCTGCCCTGTAGGTGTGCTCTGGCACTGCCACTCTGGACGACTGTGTTTCCTGAGGCTGCTTTCACAACAGCCACCTCTGTGAGAAGCAGACTGAATTCTCCTTCACTCACCTGAGTCTGTCCTGTGTTCGATGTGCTGCATACATAACTTTTTCTTCAGGGATTCTCCCGTTCTTCCTCTTGGTTTCATTAAGGATTACTACTTGTGGTTTTATTTGTTCCATTTTTTCAAACCCAGCTCTTTCAGGTTTTGTAGCTCTCGTGCAAAACCTTGTGTTTCATGCAAGGGCTGTTGGGCACTTCTGGTTTTGTCCTGAATATACCAATGCTTTTGGATACTTTTGGAAATTAAAAGGGGAAGGAGTTTTAAAACTCCTTCAGGGATCTAGGATTGTAGCTAGTAGTGTCTAATTGTACCAAATCTTGGTGTGCCTGGTATCCTTGTAAACTTCTGTTTGTAGTTGGCTGCTGCCTCACCTTGATGCATTTTATAAATAAAAGTTGAGAGCAAAACACCAAAGTAACTTTACTCACTTTTCTGGGGGAAAAGAATCTGACCTTTAATGCAATGAGCTGCACGGGGTGCAGTTTTAACTTCAGAATGGAAAATAAGCTAATCAAAGTACACCTTGCAGTGCTATTGCTCGAGTGTTGAACTGTCTCAAGCAGCGTTCATCAGGTCTCCATAAAAAGTCCCTGTGCCTTGAAAGGTTTGGCTGGTCCCTTTCCTTGCACAAATTTGGAAAGGAAAAGAAATCCTGCAGAACAGTGCAGACAGTGAAGAATTGTGCTCTGAACTACTGGCAAGGAATGGGGGGATCTTGTACAAAACAGTTGGTTGTTACAGGGCCCGAGCGGATTGTATGGGGTTGTGAAATCTGCAGACAGAACTGGACACGTGTGCTCAGGTGCTCCCAAACTCGCACAATGTCCAGCTCCATCTTGGGGGAAAAAAGTGGCTGCAATCACACGCTGATGAGACCAGTGCTCGTGGGTTTCTGAAGTTTATCCAGCGTTCCCTGTCCGAGCTTACCCGTGAACAATGAAACAACTTCATTATTTCCAGCTGTGACAGCCAAATCATATGCTGACTGCCCTTCTGCATTCTTCTTTTTTATGCTTGCATGGCAACTGTAAATAAGGCACAGATTGTTTTAAGCTATTTAAATTCATTCCACGTTACTGGAATTAGTGAAGTGGCTTGTAGGAAAATGTTCATACAGTCACTTCAGGATTTCTGGATGCCTCTTCCTGCAGGGACACAACTGTGAGGTAAAAGCACAAAGCCCTGGCCAGGCTCTGGTGCTTCAGTACTGCTGGCTGCATGCAAGTGGATTGTGGGCAGCCTGGAGCTGAGCTGGAGGCCCAGCTGCAGTACTTAGCATAGCAGGGCTTGGATGCACTCCTCTCCCTCCGATCCAAGCAGAACTGCCTCGTGAAGAGCAGTATTGTTGTGCCTGCATAGGAGGAATGAGAAATGTACTTATTACCTAAGGAAACTGTTCTGGTCAACAGAGAAAAGGTCCAGCAAATTACACTTAGGAAAATGAATAGGAAGACAGAATATACTGGGAGTCACAGTGATTTTGTTTCTTGTTTTTGTTAGGCTTTAGTGTGGTTTATCGTATGAAGTTGAAGTGGATGGGGGAAGCAAATAAATAGGACAGCAGCTTTTCTAACAGAAATTATGGGAAATCTTCAAAGCTGGCAACTGAAAGGACCGTGAATACTATTATCTTTGCTCATTTACAAATTGTTTTGGTTTTTAATTTGGCTTTGAAAGTAGCTCCTTGACTACGGATTTTTGGAGGAAGAGGAGTTGGGAGGTTAATCCTCTCTGAAACTGGAGCACAAGTGCTTTTTTAGTACAACTTGGAAAGACCCGAGGCAGAGAGTCAGCACTCACAGTCCTGACTGCTGGTCAATGTCAGCACCTTTCTGCATGAGAAGGGAGATTGCTTCCACGTGCTTGTTAAGCACAGCAACTGTGAGGGCAGGTCGGTCCTCGTGGCTGATGCAGTTTGGGTCAGCACCCTAGAATGCACAGGAGAGGGAATGTGAGCTGTTGAAGCCATAACGATTCTTCAGCTTCCACCCTGCTTTAATACTATCATGCCAATGTAAGTTGGCAAATGGTCTTTGTGCTCAAGACAGAGAAATGTTCAAACTGTGGTATTGATTCCTACTGTTTTTCTGAAAATGCTTGTCCTAGCTCAAAACCAGAGTAAATGTCTATAGCAAGGGCAGTCAAGCTAGATTGCACGGTCAGGATGCACCTACACAGCAAAGAGGTAGAGGTTATGCCTTCTTTTGCTGTACAGAGGACTTGACCCAAAACTATAAAATGAGTATATTTTTCTTTCTGTATGGCTTTGACAAACCCAGGGAGGAATGCCTTACACACAGGTCAAATAGAAATTTGGGGAGAACGTATACAAATGTAAATCTGGCTGTTTGTTCTCCAAAATGGTCTTTCACCCTGGAGACAGTTGTGTTGAAAGGATGTTGCCTCCTAAGCATGAGGTCGCATACCGGGCTAATAACTCACGCAGTAAATGGTCAAAGAGAGAAGGGGAAACTTCAGCAAGCAATAACTTACCTCGTTGAGCAATTGTTCTACCAAAGTGATGCTTCCTTTCCCATTTGGACCCAATTCATCCAGTAATTGTCTGGACGCTGGCTGTGGAAACAGAACAGCCAGTAACATCTCACCCAGTGAAAATACAAGCAGGTGGGCTGTGTTCTGCCTTTGAGTAAAGTAAAATGCACACAGTGGTGTGGATGTAGCTGAGGGGAGAATACAATGTGGCTGAGCCTCAGCATTACTAACTCATGTCCCTTCTGTGGGAATTTCTTTCTGAATCTGAGCAAGTGTTGGCTAACCCAGGTGAGTGTCTCACTACTGAGGTCCTGATGCAGCAAATGTGTCTGCAAGTGACTCGCTTGCCACCAGTGCAGCTGTCCAGGACTGCACCAAGGTCCCTTCACCACAGTAAACACGTGCACAAGTTCTTTGCTATGGAATTAAAGTTTGACACTTCCAAGAACTTGTGGAAGTATTTTATTTAGAAAACGAGTATGTTTTGTCTCGCGGAAGTTTGATAAACAAAATCTTGAAACAAACCAATCAGCCAACCACAAAACCTTCTCCTTTTCTTTTTTCCCACCTTTCCAACTCCTTCGTCCCCTTTTCCAAAGTCAAAAATTTTTATCTCTGGTGTCATGTCACAAAGCTCTGTATCTTCTTCCACCCATTGAGTTGTCCAAGTGATGCAACTGAGATTAATGCACATTTCCCTTTTGAAGATTTCTGTGCAGTGCTTACAGGATGTTTTTTTAGTGGAAGTAAAGCCTTGCTTCTTGCATTTAGCTAGCCCTCAGTTGTGCTGACATCTCAGCTTTATGGGAAAACTGGGTGGACTTGAAAGCTTACTGTGCAGATCATCTTGCCCTGCCTAGTTCACAGTCTGACTGTGAAGATGATAATGCCTCCATCCGATGATGCTTCAGAGAAAAACCCGTAACAAAATCAGTCTGCAACAGTCCTTAGGCCTCATGCTATGTCAGTAAACCAAAATGGGTCCAAAAAATGAAAGCAACCACCTAATTAAGTTCTTAGTAGGAACAAAATTTGGTTACTTCAAGTTCTGTAATATATGTCAACTACCAATCTTCAGGTTTTACATTAAGTTGGACTTTTGTCTCCTTACCTCCCCTCCACCCCAGTCAGTATTAAAAGCTTTCTGTTTTTACCCTTGGATGCCCTCCTTCACCTTAGTGCTGCTCTACAAGCAGTTTTTCTTGTACTGGCAGAAGATACGTACAGAGAGCTTATCTTCTTTTTCTGTAAGTGTTCTTGACTTTGTTCTCTTTATTTTGCCTCTTGAATGGAAAAGATTATGATCATTTTTGCCTACCAGAAAGGGAAACAAGTGTTAATTCAAAGCAAAGTCAGTATCCTAAAAAGAACTTGGGACAGACATCTGGAAATAATTTATCCACAAAAATGTTCTATTTTGTGTTGAAATGAAAGCAGTATTTATCAGTTTTCTACAAGAGAAAGTGATGAAGTATTGGTTGCAGATCAGACTGGTTTTAACAAAAGGTTTGCACTTGGGCAGACTTAAAAACTTGCTATTTTGAAATGAGGATTCAATGAAATTTGGAGTTTAGGGGGTTTGAGTCTTTTTTTAACTAGCTGCAGCTATTCAACAGGCTTGACTCGGATTCACTAACTGTTTTGACCAAAACACTTGCAATTTTTCAGTGCTGTTTACCTCCCAAATTCTTAGGAACAAGACTAGAGGGCCTTGAGTAGATATGTTCGTCCATTATTTTTAAGAGACGTAATCTACCAATGTGCAGGAGGTTTGATAAGGAAAGCTGGCAGCATGTGGGGACTGTTTGAGCTGGTACTACTAGAGTATCTGGAATCACAGTCAAATTATTGACCCTGCAGAAAACCGGTCCCCGGTGCTGTGGCTGTCACTTGCCAAGTCTCGGGTTAGAAGCAGAAATTGGCTGAAACTTATATGTGAATTGAAGTACGTCAAATTATACCATAGGAATTTCGGAATTTGAATGCTGACTTTACAACTAGTTGATTTGATGGAAACCTAAGTCCAATATGAGATGCCTAAAATGCTGAGCTGATACTGATGCCAATGGGAGGGGCAAGTTAAGCATCTCTGAAAGCTAGGTCTAGAATTAGTATATTTGATAATTTCTTATCTTTGCCAAATGTTCCAAAACTGAAGTCCCTGGCACAGCTCAAAAGTAGAGATAATACTGACATTCATAGCTCCCTATTGTAAAAGAATATGCAAAGCATCTAAAGTTTTATTACTCTAATAAAGACACTGCCATGTGTTGCAGCTGCCGTTTGCTGACCTCCCCAGCTTTCCTCTAGGGATGAAGCATTCCCATGAGCTTTTGACAGAGTCTGTACACTGTTTAAATCTCAACTCAGTCACATTTTGAGACTTAAAGATCAGCTAAGTAGGCACAGAATATGCCAATATATTAATTTACCCACCTCAGTGTCTAACCTTCCAAGCACTACTTCTGTATTGTTGACCACTATATTTATGGTCTGTCATAAAGATGGGGGAAAAAAAAATATCTCACCAAAATTAGTCTGACTGCCATCCTGTCCACTTCTGGCTTCTGTGACAGTATTCAGGTAATGACCACTGAACTTCACTGGTTTATTAGTACGAATATCCTGTAGCATCATCAAATGCAGGCAGTTAATCAGCTAATCATGTTATAATCTTAGTAGCACAAAACAGTGGTGTTGTATATGAAAAAATACATAGGCTTTTAATATCAGTCTCAAATTAGCACAAGACAAATTACTATATGTAAATGAACTCTGTTTTGAGGCAAAATAATGTCGCATTTTTTTCTGAACCTTGTGTTAGCTATTTGTTTTGATTAAAAAAGAAGAAAAAAGTGACACAACCTCATTTACTGAAATGCAGATTCTCATCCCAATTGTGTCTACCTCCTGAGAGATCTGATTAACTTGTGAAATGATGTGATACACCTTTTCAGGCACCATTTAGCTTTTAAAGATTCTACACAACAGATACAGTCTCAATTTTGGATCTTTGAAATGGTAGATTTTCATATTTGAAACTCTGGAAATGAATACATGGGTGGGTTTAAACATGGTAATTCTGGAGGTAGGGATTTTGAGTGTTTGAATATGGTTAACAGGAGCACTAGCAAACATTATCTCCGAACTATTGAAAATTACTAAGCTGATTTCTTAAGAGCACAGTCTGCAGACTGAAGGAGACTCAAGGGGTGCTAGAAACAACATAAGCTGAAAGAAGAATGTTAATATTAATATCAAACTAATGAAAAGTGAGATGATAGCAACATAACCATGAATTCTGGCTTAATCAGATAAAGATACCTGTTCAGCCAGCTCCAACAGAAAAAGAAAAAGATTCCTTTCTCTGAAGTGATGAGTTAACACCCTCTGAACAAAAGAATTTCTTGTTTAGACCTGAATTTAAAATATATCAGCGTTACACTGGCGGGTTTAACAACAGCTTTAGGCCAGCTGCACAACAACAGGACTCATTCCCCAAACTGACCTTGTGAGTAGCAAGAGCATAATTCAATGTAATAGTGACTTCACAGTCATCCTCACGGACAGTAGCAGAGTTAATCTAGAGGAAAAGAGCAACCATTGGTATATGTTTTAAAAAGTACACAGAAATAGTTCTAGGAATAAGTCTGCTGCTGCTGTTTGTTACGTAGCCAATACACAAAATCACACATGTGGCCTTTGCCTACTTGTGATTTTGCACCAACACTTCCCATCTAACTGGCAGGTGGTATTTTGAGTAACCGGAAATATCAGAATGACTGAAATGCCAAATGAATCCAGAAGATGTAATAATGCTATGTTTCATGAAAGTTCAGTCTTTCTCCACCCAGATTTTGCAGCTGCATGAAAGGCTGTGTTGTCCTTAGGACTCCCTGCTCCAGGAGAACTAGTTGCTGCTTTAGTTGTACGACTCTGTGGAAGCACAGTCCAGTAAAACGTGGGCAACTTTCTGTATCAATTCGTTGAGGCAGTACTGCTGGCAAGATGACCATTGGAGTTATACATAAATAATTGCACAGGGGATTATAAAGAAGTGGAATAAAGCTGCCGAGGTTATATTGAAGCAAGTTGAGAATTTTGAGATGAGGTTGATTGTATTTCTAAGCCATGTGAAAACTGAAAAAAGCAGCATTAAGCCCAGATAGTTGGTGTCTACTTTGAATCACTTCTGTTACTTTTGGGGGCAGTGGTTTCAAGACAATAGGATGACAAAAGGCCAAGAAGCAGCAAGAATAACCTTCTCTGGGCAATTTAATATTTTTCTGGCATATCCTTTTGAACCCTCTAGCAAAGGAAACCAGTTGCAGTGGACCTGTGTCTCATCTCCACCAAGAAGATATCACTTAGATTTATACTTGTCCTACAACTTCTGAATATACTGGTGGACCTAACAGGTCTCAGCGGGTATAGAATTCAGATGCAAAGTATCTGATGGAGCGTCATACCTGCCAAAAGTGTAAATGGCCAGATGACAATTACATTTCTGAATCCTAACCTTTCTGTAGTTGTTTCTATGTGCTAAAGCTGGAGTTTTTTGGCTGGTGTGTCACATTAGTCAGGACAGGCTAAGAAATAGCGAGCTTGACCTGTAACAAGGAAGACTTAGGTCAGGCACTGGGAAAAAGCTTCCCAGTAGCTACGCCAGTTCAAGGAGTTCCCAACCCTACTTCTGCCTGCATCCCACTTCCAGCCGCTCATTGTCAACCTACTTTTGTACTAGCACTGGTGCCCTTTTTTTTCCCCTCCAGAGCTATTTTTAACCTGACCTAGTCCACAGGACATTGCCACAGGCAGTTGTGCTGGCAGCATCTAGGAAGCAATGTGAGGGGATGCAACGCCTTAATCCATCAGGGCTGCCAAAGAAAGCAATACAGTACTGCAGATGAACAGCAAGGATTATTGAGCGCAGAAATGGACTGCCTGGGGCAATTGTGAAATCTCCATTGTTGGTGAGTTTGAAAAGCTTCAAGACAAACATCTGTCAGGAACAGTTTAGGCAGAGTTGATCCTCCCTCAGGGCAGGGACCACACGATCTCTCAGTCATACCAGCCCCATCTTCTAGGACTCTTTAGGAAGAACGTCCAGTTTCCACCTTCTTTCTATCACCTCTTTGATAATTTTTATGCAGTTTGGTGACATCCCAAAGACTACAACTCTAGTAAGAAAAGCAATTCCCTGTTCCTATGATACTGGTATAATTTATACTAGAAGTAGACTATGTAGTCAGAGAGGATAACTGCTACCTGCTGGTATAATCCAGCCTGGAGCAGAGGCAAGCATATCATTACATCCCATTTCTAGCAGGGCTTATTTAACTGACCAACTACATAGATGTCAGTGATATCTTCTTTTTCTTGGTTGCCTGCTGTGGGATTAAGCAGATGAGCAAAGGCTTTCTGGCTTCTATCACTTCTCTTACAGCTGTGAGGTGAGAGAGGAAAAGAAACTGCCATGGGAAAGAATGGAGAAAAAAATCCGCAGTAAAAGATGGAGCAAAAAATGGAACAGTAAAACAAAATAAATTACACAAAACAGGTCAAGGTATACAGAAAAGGGAGACATTATTTTTCCTAGTGTTTATCTAGCAGCCACAATAATCTCTTCATGGGACTGCATAGGAAGATACTACTCACAATCTCCTTCCTACCTTTCCCATTCGAGGTTCTCCAATCAGTGCTCTGAATTCCAGGTTGTTCTGAGCATAGCTTCTAAGGTGAGCGCAGACATGATCCAGCTGTTTTCTCCAGTAACCTGATCAGAGAGAGTCAAGAAGGAGAAAAATCCCTGAAATTGTAATTAGCATCTCTTCTGCTCATGTAATGGATTATTTAAAAGACAGTGTATTTTCACTGAGACAAAAAAAAATGAATTTTTATTTAGAAAATTCATCTGATCAAGAAAAGGAGGAGCAAGTTGTACCCTAAAAAATGGTGTATGACTGTCTTATCCATATGTCATATTTCATTCTTAGGACACCTCTATTCAAAACAAAACTAGGTCTCAGAATTGTCCTTTGGAATCAAAACTGGCCCCGTGTGAAGGAGAATCTCACAATACTCCAGATCATTTTTTAAAATGTACAATATTACAGCTAAGCAATTGTGCATTATTGAATTGATTTTTAGTTGATTTGAGATCACTGACAGGTAACAATAAGCCAAATTGGAAAACTGCAGGTGTAGTAACTCAACCTATGCAGCGTTCTGACCTATGTAAATTATTCCCCAAATAAATGCCTTTCCACTATATGTGGGAGAACATATTATAAGCTTAAGCATTCCTGCTCTTTTGCCTGTCAGGATCTCTGGGAAAGAGTCAGCATTCCCTTATGCTGGTAGAGGGCATGAAACATGAGGGGCTGAATGAGCCTGGGTTCAAAACTCAAGCCATTTAGAGTTTTTCCAGTGTTTCCAAGTATTTCTGAAGCAATGTTCCATTTTCATAAGAGAAAGAAACAAAAGGACTTGTTCTCATTCTTAAGTGATTGTTATCAGGATCTGGCTAATTTTATTTCTGAGCATACTTATGGAAAGTACAGGGTATGATTTATTTTGTTGTAAATAGATTGTGTAGGCTTGGTAACCTTGTTTAACCGACACAATGAAGTTGCTCTGACCTTATCCTTCCCTTCATGTTAAGTGAAGCTCAAAACAGTGAAAAGAAGCCAAGTCAGAAGAAAAGTGCTGCTCTGACTTTTACAAGAAAAGGCAAGTGCACGAGGATTTCGGTGCTTGGAGGACTCTTCCAAGATCAGACTGGTAGAAGCTATGACACACTAAACCAGCAAGTCTTATTTGCTAGGCACAGCAACGTAAATTGTTCCCTGCCGTGGTCTCACATGCAAAAACTAATCCAAGTTGAAAATAGTAATTAAAAAATCTAAGCTAGACTAGTGCTTGGTGAGTGATCCCTCATAAAAATAAACTTTTATTGCAAAAAATGCAGATGGCTGGGAGCACACTCTTGCATGCTTAACGTTTTATTCCATCTAAAAGGATTTTTGGCAGCACTGATGGAATACTTGAATTCATGTTGTCAATAGTTGATTACACCTATATCACACTGGTTTACTGTTTGTTACCGTAGAAAAGGGGAGGCTTCTTTGTAAAGTTTACCTGGTAAACGTCTTGGCTCCTGTTCAAAACAGATTGAAAGTACAGCAAAAAAAAAAGAAATACAGTACAAATCAGAGGATTAGTGTTTTGATACTGCTCTTATTTCCTTCTGTCCTAATTGTTTTGTTGGGTTTTTTCTAATCTTCACAAAAGAAAAGGTTAGTTAATGGCTGATAGGTCAAGAATGTAATCACTTGTATTTAAAAACTTTAATACCAAATGTCTGATACTATTTGAATTAACGAAATAATGGATGTATTTGGCACATATAAACAAGATTTTCATGGGTGATAGCATGTGGTCCTGTTGATACTTATAGTTTCAAGCCATATATACAGCTCAGCATCAAGGAATGGGAACAGCATGAAAGGCTTGACTGTAACAGGCATTTATTGATTTATTATTTTATTATTGATTTATAGAATGAAATATGTTCCTCAGTCCTTGGCAGGGTCTAAAGGAGAATACATAGAGCAGCTTCAACAAAGTCAGCTCTGCTAAATGGATAAAAATTAACATCTTTCAAAAGCAATTCAGAATTTCAATCCTTCCCAGAGAGAGGAGTTCTCACTCACAAGTCAAGAGCTGTACTTCTGACAGAGATATATGAATCTTCAGTGTTATTTTTTTTTCCCCTCAGCACTATTCCAGGCCAACCCTTTATTATCTCTGACTAAATTAAGCTCCCTGACATGTTGAGTCAAGAGTACTTCCTACAGTGATGTCTAAGAGAACACTCCACATTTCAGAGCAAATTAGTAGGAAAACAGATTTCCCTAGTGATAATTTTAAAAATAAGAGTGCATTATCTGGATATTTATACATGAAGTCAAACCAGGAAATTCTAACATTCACCAGCCACTTCTCCTTCCCAGTAGATAAATAACTCTAATAACAGCCTGAGGGATTGACCAGTGCAGGCTTGGGGCCTCACCAGTGCCGAGTACAGGGGGACAGTCACTGCCCTGGTCCTGCTGCCCACACTGTGCTTGATGCAGGCCAAGATGCCATTGGTCTTCTTGGCCACCTGGGCACACTGCTGGCTCATCCCCAGCTGCTGTCACCCAGCACCCCCAGGTCCCTTCCTGCTGAGCAGCTTTCCAGCCACTCTTCCCGAGCCTGTGTCAGTCCATGGGGTTGTTGTGACCCAAGTGCAGGACCTGGCACTTGGTCTTATTGAACCTCATCCCGTTGTCCTTGGCCCATGGATCCAGCCTGTCCAGATCTCTCTGCAGAGCCTTCCTGCCCTCAACCAGATCAACCCTTCCACCTAACTTGGTGTCATCTGCAAAGTTACTGAGGGTCCACTCCATCCCCTCATCTAGGTCATCAATAGAGATATTAAACAGCACTGGCCCCAGCACTGAGCCCTGGGGAACACCACTAGTAGAACTAACTGACCAAACCAGGGACTATGAAACAAACCAATGTGCAGTACTGATACAGTAGTCTGTGCATGGATGGTCTCTGCTGTGTGCTATGTAGGTGTGCTGATATCTTTGTGGGGCTGGAAAATGGGGCCTACAAGATCTCTCAAGGTTTCAATCAACTCTATTTTTTGTAATCATGTTAAGAATTCCTTTCTCTAGCTTAGTTTCCTTTGCTTCTGAAACTTCTATAATTTATTCCACAACAGCACCCTAAACAAGTTCTTCATGTCGGCAAGCCTCATCCTATTTTTCAAGAGCCATGATCCCTGTGTCTTGGAGTTTTGTTTAACTACTCCCAGCAGGTGCTATCACAGTCCTAACTGAACGTCACGTTATGAGGGGTGGGGAGGACACTGGGAGGGGGGTTGGTAGTTCAGCGGTCCCCAATTCAAATATGGGACATCTGCCCCCGATCTTGTAGGATCTGAGCAATCAAACTGCTAGCAAATTAGTAAGGCTGCACAGGGGTCAGTATCCATACTTTTTATATTGCTGATAGGTTTTCTTTCAGCTATTGATGGAGATCAGTGATCTCAACTCTAATGCACTGCATTTACAAGTGACTGGTGGGAAGACAGACTTGTAAAGATGTAAATCAGTGCCCTAATGATACATTGCAGCTTTGTTTAGCAAACATAAAATCAAAACTCCTAACCTTTTCCAGGACTAATTGCTGTCAGGAGAGGCTTATGATCACTCATCTTTTCCAGCTTTTCTTTTTGTGAAATCAGCTCAAGCTCCTTCTTTTCCAACAGTTTGCTAGATGGGTAAAAAAGCCCAATGGTTTGGGTTCCTTCATCTTGTCTTTCTTTTAGTTCTGCCCTTGATTTGGGCAAAGAAATAGGAAGAGACTCCCAGGCAACTTGAGCCTGAAATCGTTTAGCCTGTGGGGAGTGGAGGGGAAGGAAAAATGTAAGTAATATAATTAGATATAATTAAATGGCTTACAAGCAGAAATTAACTGGGACAGTATATAAAATTGTAAAGGAATGAAAATGCTAGTGGGAAGAATTAGTAACATTTTTTGATTTTAATTACCGGTCTGTAACAATGATGCAACTTATCACAAATATTCAAGCAAAAACAAAGTTCTTAATGATTGCAAGCAGAATGACCCATATGCTTTTGTAGGACAAAAGCTGGCCTTGCTAAGTATTATGGTCTTTCTTAAAATAGAGTTTTCAAAGCACTGTTACAGATGTATGAAAGAATACCTTGTATCAGCAAGACAAAAATTATTCATAAGTCATAAGATAAAGGTACCTAAAGAGCTAAGACTTTTGAAAGGCAGATTGATTATTACTTTCCTACTTAGAATAATGCTGGATTAAGGCCTTTGGCTAAGGCAGAAAGCAGTTCTCAGAATAAACATATCTTTGGTTTTGCCCTTAGCTTGCTACTGGACCACAGCGTTGTCTCAGCGAGGAAATGAATGGAGTTGTGCCCATCCATACCTGCAGTGGACTAACCCTTTAGCTGTTTTCAAGCCTGGCTTTGTAATCCTGTGCGTCTTACCTCAGGAAATGTCTGTAAGTCCCCAGCATCCATGAGAATGCTGTTCTGAGAACCCACCCTTGATGGGGGCTCTATGTAAACACCGCAGGACCCACAGAAGCGAGCGTATGGACGGTTGCTTGTTCCACACTTGAAACAAGTAAAGTAGGATGGAGGAGGTCCAGGCTGGAAAGATGAATTAAACACTTGTCACTACACAGACATTTGACACACGGTTCAGGAATGATAAAGGCAGTGTCATGAATTAAAAGGAAGTAAAGCAGCACTACTTAAAGCGATTAGATTAAAAATATTAACCGGGATACCAGACTGCTAATACACTGGCAGATGCAAGACAACAAATCTTCAGCTATCTCAGCACTGTGCTGTGGAGACAAACATTTTTTCAGACAGATCTAGTTTTTGGGTATGTAATTTTTTTAACATACACCTCCAAAAATATTTCCTTTCTTTGGCAAAGCCCTGCCATTACTGGTGCGTGCTCTGATATTGACTGCAACTCCCCACCACTCCAAGTCCCCTGGTGCAGTGCAGGACCAATGGTTTTGTATGTGACAGGGGGGTGTTTCAAATTTTATGCAGACTCAGTTCACAGAAAAAAAAATATTCTCCCGAGTATGATCTTAGGTCAAAACACTATACCTATAAAAACATATGCCAGTGGAAATTGTTGACATTGATTGTACCATGCAAAAGCTCTACTGAGCACAGTTAAGTACTTGTCTTTATTGACATTAGTGAGGCCTTCAGCCAAAAAATTGCATGCATCTTCTCATCTCTGGTAATTGCCTGTATAGATTATCATAGCACAGAGCAGATATGGGAAAACTTGCCCTAAATTAGCCTATACTTTAACCTTTGATGGATAAGTTACTTTGGCAGAGTACACAGCTATTGCATCCCACCCGATGCAATGAGCCAGTGCTCATTGGCCCAGGGTAATTTGCTTACATCTCGAAACCCTTAAGTTACTGACTGATGTAGGGTCAGAGTGTCATCGAAGCCTTTAATTTTTCTTTTTATAATCCCATGTGCTCGAAGCAAGTATTTTGATAACAATAAGCTATGTACTAAGTGACAAGAGCTTTGCAAAGAGGAGTTTGAAATTGCCGCAGGTCACAGATGAGTAAAAACACAACAACTGAGAGCACATGCCTTGGCTCCACACCAGTCACAGAAACGGGCATCACATTGGTTAACACGATTGCATTTTGAGCATGAAACTGTCTTCCTTTGCTGGCTGGGATAAGGTGGGGGGGTGTCTCCTCCAAACATGGGCTAATTAAACAAAAAAAAAGCATTAGGGAGAAAATATTTCTTATGAAGCAAATGTCACAAGCTAATAAATAAGGTGAAAGAGGAAAGCAAGCTACTTGGATAACATAAAGTAATATTCAGCCTAAAAGAATAATTTCACTTAATTCTGGATGTCATCTCTAAGCACATGGAGGAAAAGAAGGTTATCAAGAGTAGTCAGCATGGGTTCACCATGGAGAAATCATACTTGACCAATCTGATAGCCTTCTATGATGGCATGACTAGCTGGGTGGCTGAGGGGAGAGCAGTGGATATTGTCTACCTTGACTTCAGCAAGACTTTTGACACTGTCTCCCACAGCATCCTTGTAGGAAAGCCTAGGAAATCTTTTACCTCATACAAGTTATATATTACCTACCTTCCCTACTGCAATTAACTTCTATGGGTATGCAAAAGAAAATGGATTTTTCAACTGAAACTTCTAGAGGTTGAATATAGATCCTAGTTAGGAAAAATAGGTCTTAAAAATGTTTTCTTAGGTCTTGCCTCAGGGCTTATGCAGTTTATTTTCTCTGCAGGTCAGGAATACAGATAAGGAACAGAATCTGCGGAAAAGTATTTTTATCACAGACACCACAACAGCAAGCAAGCAGGCACGAAACAGCCCTATTTTCATCTGTGGCCTGCATTGCAAATTGAATTACATAACCTGGGGGTTCACTTGGAAGATAAAATTTACAAGATCACAAGTCTAAACATGTTCTAAATCTAAATTATTTAATAACCATTAATAGTAATATCACCATTATTACTAATGATGAATTATTCAGGAATTACTATTGTTATCACTAATTGATCACTATAATTAGTAAAATAACTGATTACTATTAATCATTGCTAGTAAGCATTAACTTTCTCTCTTAGTTACTACAGGTCTCACCATTCAAGTTCTATGTCTAACTACACATGCAGCAATATACTAATACCTACATTCAGTGAAGCAGTTAAACATCTGTTTATCCCAGGTAAGTACAGATTCCTACTGAAATTCACTTTGAAATGACACCTCAGTGGCTATACAGGAGACCTTTGCCTCTAGCTACTGAGTTTAAGAACTCACTATAATCAGAATATTTTGACTTGCAAATCATTCTTCTTCTCCTGTTTCTGTATTTATCACAACCTGGAGAAGTAAAATGTACCATAAAGTTTTCATACAAGACTTTTTGGAAGTGGAAGTAAAGTTATTCTAAGGAACCAAATGAGCAAGCTGAGCGGGGAGTTGAAACAGACAGCAATTTTAGGGGGAACATTTACTATTACTTTTCTCACCTCTGTGCAGAGTCCCAGCCAAATGCAAGCATAGTAGCTGTATGCACATGGGGGGAGCAGCAAATGGAGATAAGAAAAATAATGTAAAAGAATTTTCACAAAATAATTTAAATAAATGAGAATGATCTTCCTGATGTATATACTCAAGTTTTGTATTGCAACTGAAAATAACCTCAACACAAACAAGACTCCCTTGTAACCAAGACTACCCATTTTCTAAGAACCTCCTGAGCTTTCACAATGGCATTTGCAATCCTGACCTCCACAGGAGAAACTTGAAGGCGTACAATACACTTATGCTTAGCTCAACATTTGTGACAGAACAGCTGTGGGAGTGCTGGGCTTGAATATGGCATGGGGGAGGGATTCTCTGCTTTTGTAACATAGGCAGACAAATTCAGTTTTCCAAAGAAAGAAAATGTTATGTTTTGATGTCATTAACCCAAGGGTGATTGATGCAAGAAGCCTTACCATCTGTATTTCAGGTAGTTTGCTTTCACAAGTCACGCAGAGTTTATGGTGAAGAGGATTTCCTGTGCCACAAGCCTGACAAATTACTTTACCCTTTTAAAGACAGAAAGAATATATTTCACATAGCATTTGAAAACCATGAATAACAATAAGAAGAGGACTTGATCTTACGAAGTACTGTGGTTATTCAGCTCTGCAGATAGAAGAGATACTTAAAGTCTGTGCTGTGGGTTTCAGACTTTAGCTAGGCTGTATTTACTGGTCATCACAAATCTATGTATCTTGGTGACAATGGTTTTTAAACTATGGTACAGTTCCCTCAGGAGATCCAGCATCAATACCTCCAGATCTTTTTATGTATTAGTGTCAGTTTGCTTAGTCACTGTACTCACACAAAGCAGACAGTCCCCACACCTCTGGGTAGGGAGTATTTTGTAGGGCAAATTTTGTCTAGCTAAGACCACCAGCACTTTTGGATCACTGATCAAGACCGTGCTCTAATGTTTTGGGCATTACCCACGGCCCCAGTCCTGCCAGCCCCTCTGTGATAAGCACTTACAATCAAATGAAGTAAGCAGAGTAATGAGGACATATGTTGTAAACTTAAAATGCTTAGTAATACTAAAGCCACAGATCATAGGATCATAGGATATCCCTCTACTGAACACAAGTACGTGCATTCCTGTCATCCAGACTGCTACATCATGTGCTCTTCAGCATAGCTTCCTGAACTTTACTTTTAATCTCTATTCAAAGTGGTTTTAGTCCTACTAACTCTTAAAGCTGTCATAATGTGATTACACAAACCCATGTTGGATCAGAATATTTGTATTGAAGTCATCTGTTAGAAAAGTGTTAGAATCATAGGAAATGGTCTCAAGTTGTGCCAGGACAAATTTAGATTAGATATTAGGAAAAATTTCTTCACTGGAAGGGTTTTCAGGCACTGGCACAGGCTGCCCAGGGAAGTGGTGGAGTCACCATCCCCTGAGGTATTTAAAAGACACGTAGAGTTGGTGCTTAGGGCAATGGTTTAGTGGTGGGCTTGGCCGTGCTGGATTAATGGTTGGACTTGCTGATCTTAAAGATCTTTTCCAACCAAAACAATTCCATGATTCTATAGAAATGCATGTCAGGAGGTAAAATTGCTATTTTATTATATTTATTCTCAAGTACCTTTATGCAGACGTTGGTTTGGGGCTGCAGCTGTGGAGCTATTGGCGACTCACATACAATGCAAGTAGGTGTATTCATTGGAACAAGATGTTTGCATTCAAGACATGGTGCCATCTGAAGAAAAAGCCACATCACAGCATGTTAAGGACCACAATGACATTATTAGGTTATGATGGGATTGTCAGTATTTTCCTGGTTATAGTCTACATCAGCAGCAAAGTCACTGGAAACATAGCAACTGACAGCAACAGATGCTGACATTGATCCTTAAAGATTAAGGGCTATTGAGAAAATATGAAGACAACTGGAAAGAGAATGCTTTAATGACTACTAAAAATATGCCATTAAATAATTTTTCAGTACGTTTAAAATGCAACAATTAAAATGTGTGCAGGTAGTTCAAATCCTCTTAATTATGAACCTAAAGAGGTGCTGAATATTCTCAATTGTCACTTGAAACTATAGCATCGCCCCAGACAAGACAACTTCCTGATGATACAGGAGAAAAATACACCACTGACTTGTTAGATCAGGTTATTATATCTTGGGAAGAACTTAGAGAAGATAGTTACAGGCATCACTATAAATGCTTGGTGCTCTTAAATATGTCCACACATGCCATTTCAGGTTTCAGACATAATAAATGGATCTTCTACAGCTATGCCTATGACATAGACACTAGTGACTAACTAACTAACTGCACTAGTTAGCACTGGAATAAGATGCATATGCAGGTCCTGAAGGTGGTTGTTGTTGCAGAACGAGGAGGAATCTGAATTTGATGATGTTTCCTGGCACAAGCGAATAAAACACAATATACTTTTTGATTGTTTTCCTTATTAAAATATATGGCACTTGAAGCAATCTCAGTGGTTAATTTTGCCCATCATTTAAGAATTACACTGGGTCCACTGCTAAAGGTAGTGAACAAAATAAAACAATCAGAGCTTCCCAAATGGAAGTGTGGCTAAATAATGGTTTTGCCAGCATTGAATGTGTAATTTGCTGATGAAGTTGGTTTCTCCAAAGAGGATTTGTTGATTGTTATGATGTTTTGCTGACCTGCGCTCCTTCAGGGGGTGGGAAACGACGTACTGGCACAGGTGGCATAGGAGATCCACATTCCTGACAGAAGTGAGCCAAGGGGTCAGACGAGCGAGGTGCAGAACAGTGTGCACATCTGAAAATAAGAGCAAACTGGCTGAGCTTGTTTTGGTATTGTACCGCTGCATAAAAATTAATTTGCAAGCACTGATTTGCAATGACACTGCAATGACATTGCAATGATTTGCTGATGACACTAAACTGGGAGGAGTGGCTGACACACCAGAAGGTTGTGCTGCCATTCAAAGAGACCTTGATAGGCTGGAGAGTTGGGCGGGGAGAAACTTAATGAAATTCAACAAGAGCAAGTGCAGAGTTTTGCATCTGGGGAAGAACAACCCCATGCACCAGTACAGGCTGGGGGCTGACCTGCTGGAGAGCAGTGTAGGAGAAAGGGACCTGGGAGTCCTGGTGGACACGAAAATGACCATGAGCCAGCAATGTGCTCCTTGTGGCCAAGAAGGCCAATGGCATCCTGGGGTGCATTAGAAAGGGGGTGGTTAGTAGGTCAAGAGAGGTTCTCCTCCCCCTCTATTCTGCCTTGGTGAGACCACATCTGGAGTATTGTGTCCAGTTCTGGGCCCCACA
>VZRW01010347.1:28896-40955 GCA_013398125.1 Aegotheles bennettii
AAGGTGAAGCCGGAGGTTCCCGACCCTGTGGATATCGAGAGCCGGTGCGGGCCGGGGGGGCGGCGGGGGGGAGGCGGTGAAGGCGCGGAGCGCGATGGGGCGTGTGGGGCTGTCGGGGAGGCGTGAGGGGTGGGTTCCGGGTGCCTGCGGCCGCCCCGGTGCTCTGTTCCCGGAAAACTTCCTGCAGGGAAATCGCGTTTTCCTGCATTATTGGTGTCTGAACGGTGTTTGAGCAGCGTTCGCATCCTCGGGCTGGCCAGCAATCCCTGCCCATCAGAACCTTTTGGCCCATGGAACTGTGCAGGGAGCAGGAGTCCTGTGTCCAGTGCTGGGCCCCACAGTTCAGGAAGGACAGGGAACTGCTTGAGAGAGTCCAGCGCAGAGCCACAAAGATGATGAAGGGAGTGGAACATCTCCCTTGTGAGGAAAGGCTGAGGGAGCTGGGGCTCTTTAGCTTGGAGAAAAGGAGACTGAGGGGTGACCTCATCCATGGTTACAAATATGTAAAGGGTGAGGGGCAGGACGATGGAGCCAAGCTTTTTACAGTGCTGACCAATGATAGGACAAGGGGCAATGGATGCAAACTGGAGCACAGGAGGTTCCGTGTGAATATCAGGAAAAACTTTTTCACTGTGCGAGTGACGGAGCACTGGACCAGGCTGCCCAGAGAGGCTGTGGAGTCTCCTTGGCTGGAGACATTCAAACCCCGACTGGATGTGTTCCTGTGTGATGGACTCTAGGTGACCCTGCTCTGGCAGGGGGGTTGGGCTGGATGATCTCTCGAGGTCCCTTCCAACCCCTAGGATTCTGTGATTCTGTGATTCTGTGACTCTGTGAGCGCTAGGTCCACGTGCTGAGCAATGAGAGCAACGTGAAGGCCAACTGGAGCACCACGTCCAGCCCTGTCCCAAGAGCAAAGGTGTGCTCTCCAGCAGCTGCAGGGGGTATTTGCCAGCACAGAGTGCTGAGCTCCCTCAATAGATACAGCTGAGGAGCAGTTCGTGGATAGTTTTCCCTGAGTTGTTCTTTTCCTTGTCTTCCATTCTGGCTCTAATACTGTTGGGATTTGGTTTTCAATGAAACAATGTGGTTTTAAACTTGCTTTCATCCTCCCCCAGGATTATTGAGCTGTGTCATCAGTTCCCTCACGGTATCACGGACCAGGTGATTCAGAATGACATGCCTCACATGGAAGCCCAGCAGCGAGCCATGGCCATCAACAGGCTGCTCTCAATGGTAGGGTGATCTTCCCTTCCTTGTGTTACTTCAGCCAACCCAGCACAGCCTTTGTACACACAGTGTGGGTGGTAGCAACCTTTTGGGCAGGGCTAGCAAATGAATCCCTTTGGATTTGTGGCATTTCCCATTATGTACAGGTACCATAACTTACTTTAGGCTGCCATAAGCACTTAGGATTGCCAAAGCCAGTTAAAACATACCTCAGCTTACTCTTTGCATGCTGTAATACAAAGTTACCACGAATGTGTGTGTCCTTGAGGGTTTCTAGGTGAGGAAGCTGTCGCTGTGAAGTACCACATTTGTTTTTTGATGAGTTCAAGAAGCATTTGGGTGATGCTGTCAGGCACGTGGTGTGACTCATGGCGTGCCCTGCACAGGGACAGGAGTTGGATTTGATGATCTCAGAGGGTCCCTTCCAACTTGGCATGTTCTGTGATTCCGTGTCTGAAGTTCTTTGGCCTTTTCCCTGTGTGAGTCTTTGTAAAGCAGAATGTGATACAATGGTTCAATGCAGCAGTCACCTGCAAGTGTAGTTGCAGTGGTTCAGCAGGTGGTAACCACAAGGCCTGTTAATGATGGAGAATGAATTAGCTAGAGATAAAAGAATGGATGTTATTCCATGCTCTTACACGTGAAGGTCTTCTCTGAACCCCTCACAAAATCCCGAGGTTTAGGATTGCTCTGATAATAACCAGGTGAAACATCTCAAGGGAGTTTTTCATTTTCTGTAAGTTTTCTACATCTCACTGGGCATTTTCCTTTGCTGTATCAGGAGTTGGCCTGAGACAGGAGTGAAAATCACTGCCAACCACTTCTGCCACACGTTCAGGAACAGATAGTAGATGTTCAGTCTTGTTGGTTCGCTGGGGCACAAACTCTGATATCAGCTAAATGTTCAAGGTCTTTAAAGATCAAGATTCCTTTTGGTTCCTTAGCTGGCTGCTTCATGGACATATGAAGTCAGAATATAAAACAGACCGAGTAGTGCAGTGGGGAGAGCACTGCTGAAAAGAGGGGCTTTGTCAGAAAGAGGGGTGTTGGAAAGTATCCAAACTGAGTCAGGTGCAGTGGTTTGGGGTTTTTTTTAATTACTGAAACTTCTCAGCTTGGACCATACTGAGTGGCACTGGAAGTAATCTAATCTCTCTCTTTTTGGTCTTTCTGGTATAGGTATGAGGTTTGTCAGCACATTGGATGTGAGCTTGTGTGTTCAGCAACTTTTGAATGGCTTGGCCACATTTCTTAATAAGGCTTCAAAAAGAGTCGAGTCTCTGGAATTTTTTTTTTAAATAGATGCCTGGGGGTGTGAGGGGATGTGGGGAGATCTAGGAAATACCTCAGACATGGGGAAAGCTGCAGTGAGAGCTCAGCATCAGATACTTCACTTGAGATAAGCTGCAAGTGCTTCATCTGTGGAAAAGCATTGAAAGGGGTCATTTTGAGGTGTGCACCTTAAGCAGCCACATGATGCAAATCTGTAAGAAACAGGGCTGTGTAACTGTGGGGAAAGGATTAGCTGGCAATGGAAGAGTGAATGTTAGTTAATGCTGTCATACGTGGCTATTCTCTTGGGCTTGTCTAATTGCTTGCATCTTCAAAATAGGAAACAAGAATTTGCCTAGCCTAGGCACAAGTATTGAGGGCTGAGCAAATGTTTTGTGTGTGAGAGGTGCCAGTAATTTGCCTCTGAGGCGCTGTCAATCCTGGCTGACAGTTTTCCAGTGGTCTTTACTTAGTAAAAAATAGAACTTTGCTACTGAAACTCAGAATTGTTCAAAACTTGTGCAGCAGAGCTCCAAAGTCATTTCTGGGTAGCCACGCAAATGAGTGTTTTGGTGGAAAGGGAGACCAAAGTATACAAGAACCTGATGTGCCCTCGTGCAATGGTGAAATTTGGGAGAAGTAATAGGAAGGGCATAGGTGTTGTGAGAAGGGAGGGGAACTGTATTTGTTATAAATGATAGCTGATGATAAATAGGTACTTGTAGGGGAAAAAAGTATCCTCAAGGCTATTCCTGTGCTTGTAGGGAAAAAATATCCTCACGGGCATTATTGTTTCCAGTGGTTAGAAATGTTGGTTTTCCCTTTTCTTTATTTGGTTGATGTAAAATAAGGTTTTTAATGAAGATTCTTGCCATGTTCTGAAACAAGCTATTTGAAGGAAAGTAAATACATTGTGCCCATCTCTCCCAGGGGCAACTGGACCTTCTCAGGAGCAATGCAGGTCTCCTATATAGAATCAAAGAGTCTCAAAATGCAAGGTAAGCCTCATGTTTGCTGGATAAGTATATCTGGAACACAATTCTGCAACTCGGGTGCAGCATTGGTGAGAATACACTCAGCAATGAGACATGGATTCTGTAACGTGGGTGTTACAGGACGTAACTGCTGTTTCTGGAGGGTGCACTTAAATGCCCTGAGCTGATCCTTAAAACTGTTTTAGGTGCAGTGGTTTCTAGTGAACCGAGGGTGCCATGGGACTACCATTCTAACTTGCTAGCAGAGTTCTTGGTCCAGGTGACAGCAAAGTGATCTGTGCAAACCTGTGTATGTATTCAGGTGAAATCCAACTGAAGCCTGACCGTACCATTTGCAAACTGTGGTTCTGTGGTCTTCCTCACTGCTCACATTACAGGATCAGTGCTTGTATTTACAGCTTTTCCAGAAGACTACTTGAACTACTACTTGTACTCTTTGATTTATTGAAATTTACCTTCAAACCACCTCTTGTGATGCCTATGTAAATCTGAGTAAAAGATGCCTAGACATACTTCTGGAAATAAATATCCTTTAAAATTATCCCCAGTGCAGGTGTGTCATCCTCTCTTTCAAATGCTTCAGAAAAAGATTGCTGAGTTCAGGCTTTCTCAGGCCAGTGAAAAGGTCTTAACAGTTGGGAGCATTCTACTGTCCTTCTGTAGATGTTCTGTCTAGAGACAGATTATCCTGAATTATGCTCTGTGCTGTGTTTGACCTTCCACAGTTGTGTTAACACATGACTCTGAATTTCTCATTGTTTCGGCAAGTCGAGTGACTCCTGCTTAGTCACTTTTCTTTCATACTGTGTTCTTTTCTCTTTACTGTGACTTCTCACTGGCAAGCCTGGCTCATTCCAGAGAGGTTTAGTGTCATGTATTATATTTGCCAATGGCTGGCTCGTTGTGTAGGGCTTTTTTCGTTTTTGTGTTGTTTTTCCATGGTACTTGTTTTCAGTTTAAAACAAATCCAACTCCGTTCAATTTTTGGACCTTTCAAAAATCCTGATGTCTGTCTTATTTTACAGTAAAATGAAAGGCTCTGACAATCAAGAGAAGCTGGTTTACCAAATTATAGAAGATGCAGGCAACAAAGGTAGTTTAAATGAATTATAACTGTGAATGGTACTATGTTTACTTAAGGAACTGTTCTTGTCTAGACTTTTAAGTGCTTGTCCATACAATACAAGTATAAAATCTAGAGGTCTACCAGGTCTGTAGCTAATATTCCATGTGTCCACTTTCTAAAAACAAAAGGGAAGATGACTTAACTTCTCTATTAGAATAACAACCTGTCCTGGTTGACTTTTGTGGGAGGCCAGAGTGGGAGGGGGGAGCTTTGGAATATGAATTACTAGTTATCTATGGGGCTCTCAAGCTAAGAAATCTGCAGAACACTTGCTACTCAAAAGGAAATGTGATATCTATGTCAGATTTAACAGGTGTACTGCCAGCAGAAACTGCTAGTGACGAGGCTTTCTCTGCAGTTACTGTACACTGTGGTTGAGAGATGGCAGGTAGAACTGACTGTGGTATTTTTGTTGAAGCAAACATAAGTTACCTAAAAACACAAGAACATTTCTGTGACGTATTCATGTTGGCAGTGAAATGAGGTCCACTTGTAAGAGCTCTCAGAGGAGAGGTAAAGGGCAGAAGAACAGTGAGGTGGTTATGGTATACATTTCTTTTTTTGTCAGTTGTTTTTTTGTTCCATCCCCATCTGTTCCTTCCCTCCCTTTCGCCAGGAGCGGTAGGATCGAGGATACATGCTGTGGTTGGCAAGCAATTCAAACAATGTTGTGATGTGACTTTTGTTTTGTGAGTATGTAGTTTTTTTAATGGTTTCTTCTATTCATTTCTGTTCATGTCTCTTGATTTTAAACAGGTATTTGGAGCAGGGACATTAGATACAAAAGTAATTTGCCTTTAACAGAGATCAACAAGATACTGAAAAACTTGGAAAGCAAGAAACTAATTAAAGCAGTTAAATCTGTAGCAGTGAGTATTTTGTATCTTTTTAAAAACAATTTCAAATGCATGCTGTATATGTTTGATCAGGGGACTGGGAGCAGAAAAACCTTGTTCTGCCTCCAGCCTTCTCACTGACAGTGCACCAGTGTCTGAGTCTCTGCCTTTAGTGTGCAGGTTTGAAGTGCAACAGATACGAGAAGCTGCTATGTTTATTAAATAATCAATGTACTGCTAACAAACTGGTTAACTGATTAATAATCTAATTAATGAACACATCACTCTTTATATTCAGTTCTGTCACTCTTCCCAACGCTACTATTTACGCACCATTACTGTCAAATTGCAGGTTTAGTTCTCTTAATTCTTTATTGCACACAACTGTTGTTATAGTTCTATTACTCTTCACAGACCTCTGGCACTGCTTATGACTAATCTGCACTTCTGGCACCATTTTCCCTGCAATTCTGTACCCAGGCTTTAGGACATAAACCAAGAGGAGAGTCTGGTGGATTTCCCTCCAGCATCCCAATGGGCTTGGGTCCACAGGCCAGCTTCTCTGCTGTCTGTATGCATCTGTGCCCCTGCTGCCTACAGATCCTGCCCTCTCTTGTTCTCTGATTTTTATCTTTTATTTTTTATACCATATTCTCCTTTTTTGTTTCTTAACTCTCTTTTCCACCCTTTTCTCCTTTCTCCACTCAGTCTTCATTCCAAATAAACAACCTGCCTGTAATTGCTTTTTCTCCATTGGTCCTAGTTCTGCTGTATCACAATTTGTATTTCTGATACTGAAGCAGTCTCAGCCTTTTATGTGGCACTAGTGATATGGTTACCTAGCTGCAAGTGGCCTTGCGAGGTTCCTCTCCCCCAGAGATCCTGAAATTCCCTTCAGTTATCTGGTTCATGCTAGACTTGTATTGTTTACTTTAAACAGTTTATAAGACATTTTAGTCTTGGTTCCCCTACTTTGTTCTGATTTCTCAAGTACTTCCTTATCATCTGTGCAGATAGTCCATGTACCAGAGTAGGGTTTATCCTTTTCTGTGCTTTTTCTCACACTGTTAGAATGCTCATGCAACACCCTGCTCTCCCTTACCTGCTTAATTACCAATTACTGCTATTAGCATGTTCTTCAGACATTCTCCTGGTTTTCAGCAGATTCTGTCTTGTTGCAGGGTCTGGTTCACCAGGAAAACTAGTTGTTTGTGAACTCTTGAAAGTTTTATGTTATGTGCCTTTTCTGTGTGCCAGTCTCATCTGCACCATGGAGGCGATGCCTTGGCTTGCACGTGTGCATTTTTGGGAGGGCCAGGGGGGGAAGTGAAAGGTGGAGGTAACTTCCTAAATAAAATGGAAATAAAGAAGTTGGACACAGAGAAGTAGTAGCTTTTTTGTGTTCTTACGAGAGATGCTGGCTTCATCTAGTCATAGAGGGGACATAATGCTCTAAAATTGCTTCAGTGGTGGCTGAGTAGTCCTTTGGGAGACTATTGCTCTTTGACTACAAATGTCGGGACTGATGCAGCATTTACGTTCACCCCGTGTAGGTGTGGCAGTAAGGAGTGGGCTCACAAGGGATAACTTTAGCTGCAGGGCTTAATCGTGTGAGGGTTCTCCTTTCATCCGTGCATGGGTTGAATCCTGCAGAAACGGTTGAAAGCTTCTCTGTTAAGTTTGTCTTTGCTGTCTTCTGAAGACACTTGCCTGCCCTCCTTCGACTGTGGAGTGGGATTAGAGTCAACAGACTAAAACTGAAGTCTGAGCTCTTCAGTGAGGTTGTATTGTGTACACATTGTTAGCAGCATTCTCTCTTCTAGCACTATGTTATGAAATGATTAGGAATCTAAATGTATTCATCTTCTCTTTATTTCCATGTTACCTGAGGGTCAAACATGGTGAGGATAGCTTGTGTGAGCTGGATTGCTGTGCCCCAGGTTTTAGGAGTAATGAACTGTCTCTTCTGCAGATAGTTTCTTAAATCTTCCTTTCTTATGGAAGACTTTTAGCAGTTAAGAGCTGTGCACTTTTCTCTAACAGGCGTCCAAGAAGAAGGTGTATATGCTATACAACCTGCAGCCTGACCGGTCCGTGACTGGTGGGGCTTGGTACAGTGACCAAGACTTTGAGTCTGAATTTGTGGAGGTGTTGAATCAACAGTGTTTTAAATTTCTGCAGAGTAAGGTGAGTGCCACTGCTAAAGTCACCTTCCATTTGTTTTGTGCAAGTAATTATTTTCTTCGTAAACCCAGTGACAGGCAAGGCTGAAGTTATTCACAGTGTTTTCCATAAGTGTTGGCCATTGTTACAACTGGACTGGCAAATCTGTACTGGGTTGTGTTTGTCACAGCAAGTGGGATGGTGTTGTATTGGAATAATGCATTTTTTCCCAACCTATACACACAGTGAAGCCTTATATCTCCAAGGTCCAATGACAAGCTAGGCAGCAAAGAAAACGGGACCAAAAAACCTAGCAAAAGTCACTGTTTTCCTTGCAGAGCTCCTAATTTCTGAGAGGTCAGTCAGCTCTGCCTGGAAGACAGTTTTCTCTAGTATAACTGCAGGAGAAGCCTGTTATGCAGATTGCAGCTTTTCTGTATTCCATTAAAACATATTTTAACTGGCACTAGGTACAGCATAAACTTCTTTTGTGTCAAAAAAACACCAGATGCTGATACTCCATCGTGTTAATCTAAATCACTGTGTAAATGTTGTGTCCATGAAGGAGGCTCTTAGCAGTGAGTACCAACTATAACTCATCTTTGCTTTTTCTCAGGCAGAAGCAGCTCGAGAGAGCAAACAGAACCCCATGATACAGAGGAACAGCTCGTTTGCCTCATCCCATGAGGTGTGGAAATACATCTGTGAACTGGGTATCAGTAAGGTCAGAACAGATTCATCTTACTACTCTCAAAATTCTCAGTGCACCACTGGGTGCAGGAGTGGGGTCCTGCAAATTTGGTTAGGGTCCAACGAGTGCTTTAGTACCCTACAGTCACTGCATTGGAAGTGGGACCTGGTGTTTTATTTCTTTTTGGGAAGGGTCATCGGTGCTGTGTGGGATTTCAGAGTAGTTTGTACATGTGGGTTTTCAAAGATGTATACAAGAATTAGCATTTGTATCTTTGTTGATGGAAACTGGAGTAAGTTTTAACAATTTGAACCAGTTTTTTTAATTTCATAATTTCTCTCAAGTTTGCCTATGTACTTCAGGCAGTTTTTGGGAAGGAAAAAAACCCTGCAATTACTGGTCACCATCGACAGGCATATCTTCAGTAGTCTCTATCTCTTTCTTCTTTCACAATCATTTTCCTGTAAAATTGGAAATGTATTGTGCTAGGATTATGTAGACACTTAAGGTGCATAGGGAAATTCTTTTTGGTAAGCCAAGGCAGGTGTGTAATCCAGAAGTACTTAGGAGGTTGGAGGTATTGATATTTGCTTTTCTTTTTGTGTCTGCGTGACCACATAAAGTGCCCAGTGAGAGCAGTGCCTGTGTCTGGGCTAGGTTAGAACTCAAAGGATTTGTTACGCATGGTGTTTGCTCATTTCCTCCCTGCAGGACTTATTGGCATGCATCTTGCCTAATATTCATTCTACAAATTGTTTCTTAGGTAGAGTTGTCAATGGAAGACATTGAAACCATTTTGAATACGTTAATATATGATGGAAAAGTGGAGATGACTATTATTGCTGCAAAGGAGGGGACAGTAGGCAGCGTGGATGGACAGATGAAATTGTACAGAGCCGTTAGTCCTCTCATACAACCCACTGGATTAGTTAGGACGCCCTGTGGACTCTGCCCTGTAAGTAACTAGCTCTGTATATGAACAGGTGGGTGTGTGCAAATTCTGAATGCGTTCTTGCAAATGGCCAGCCAGCACACTGCAAAGCTACACCCATGAGTGATCCTCGTTGCTTTCCAGGCCAACCACGCTTACGACTGTTACCCGTGATGCCTTAGCTGTGGTGTAAGAGGCAGCTTCGTTAGCTTAGACCAGGACGTTTCCCACTTTTATGTTGTCTTTTTACTGTACTGTATGTGAAAGGGTAAAGGGTGCTGTCAAGTGTAGCCCGTTCCAAATTATATGATTGTATTTTCTGATCCCAAGTTTACCTATTTATGTTTTTTAACAAGCTAACTGATTTCTGTCTAGCTTTTGCTCTCTCCTGCTTGCGTTGCAAACTGATACGTGGGTACAACTTGCCAGTGTGTCCATTCACATAATTTACTACAGCAGGGTCTGCTTTGCTTTGTTGTGCTTACATTACACTTCCTCAGAGCTGGCACTGGACTTTCTAGATTTTGGCCTCTGTTAGACCACTGCTTTTCTACTGGGAAGGGAGCAGAAAACTTGTGAGTGTGTTACTTCCAATTAGATTGTGCTTGCTGTATATAATTACTGACTCAGGGCTTTCTTTTGCAGGTTTTTGATGATTGCCACGAAGGTGGGGAGATTTCCCCATCAAACTGTATTTATATGACAGAGTGGCTGGAGTTCTAAAGTGAAAGAAAACTGCAAACTGGATTCCTGCTTCACAGCCAGGTGACAAAGCAGCTTGCTTTTTTAAAAGTGGACTTTGTGAGCACCTGCAGGGCGTTGAGTGACTTTGTTTTTAATGACACATAAAGCAGCAATGTGTCAGCTGCATGAGCAGTCCTGTGAGCGGGCTGGGAATCGAGTCAGCACTGAAGATCAAGGCTGAAGTGGAAATGCAGATCCGTTCTTGTAGCAAAAATTGGTTGTGTGAACATGAAAACTGTCATGGAACAGCTGAGGTGATGCATCGCTTCCAAGGATTGTGTTAAGTACTCCACAGGTGCTTACTCTGAATTAGATAAAATAAGTCATTAGCTGATCAGAAAAACTTGCTAATGAGCATTCCAAGAACGAGATCCCAAACTTTGCTTTTGGACTAATGCTACTAGTGGGTGCTTAAGTCATGAGCTGACACTTCTCTCCTGTGATAGCTATCATTTAATTGAATACTAAGAATCCGATGTGGGAAAGATCCTAAATATGTCAAAGAGAACCCAATGATTCTTTATTGTCTTTCTTACTTACTAATTTATCATTAAACCCCTGACTTTTCTCACGTGCATCTGTGCTTCATTGCCTGGTGATTCATCTGTTGTGTCTGTTCCTCCATCTGACAGATAGAAGATCATCAAATCTGTGCTGGTGTGTTCTGGCAGCTGCATCACATACATGGATACGTCAGCAGAAATTTTGAGAAGTCTTTTGGGAAGATGTGTTTTCCAGAATAGAAAAAGAGTTCCTCTGGCCTTGATGGTACAGGGGAGATTTTTATAGATTATCTGAATACCCTCCAGGTTGAAAAAGGTGCCAGTGGCAGTTGTTTGTACGTAAATACAGCCTTTGGCCTTGGTTTGTGATCTGAGAAAGGCGTGATGGTGCCATATCATCAAAACCCACAATCTTCTCTTCGTGTGATGTGGAGCCAATTTGTGTTTCTTTTAACTGTGACCTCTCTGGCTCCTTCTCCGTGTGACTCTGGACTGATGAATTGGCAATAACATCTAGACTGTGGTGCCGAGGGTATGCTGGGCCATGGACCTCTTGATAGAGCTAGTTTCCCCTGGCTACCAATGGCCATCTGGCAGTATTAGAAGGGTGATACTGTCTGGAAAATACAGGTTCAAATCCCACGTGGGAAGTAAACAGATTTTTGTACCAACTGTTATGCTAATTAGTTACTAATAGTTAACCTATAATCAAACAACCTCTAGGAAAAAAAAGTTCAACTCCCTTTTCATAAATGGGGATACTGTGCATACATGGTACAGCCAGCTCTCCACCACCCTGTGTGACAGACCTGGAAGAAGTACCAGCAGGCAGGGCTGTGTGGACACATGAACTGTGCAGAGACAGCCTGGTCCCAGCACAACCTGCTACCTGTGGCTTAGCCTTCTGTGTCCAGACTGCATCTCTGCACAATACTCAATGTCTTCACCATAGCCTCCCAGCACTGGGAAGTGAATAGGGCATCCAGTGCAACACTGGACCCGTTGCATCTGGCTATTTTCAAAATTCACTGCCTGAAAATAAGGACACTCCTGGACACTGTGTTGGGAAGGCAGTGGTCGAGCACCTCTACAACCGAGTTATCAACATGCCAGGTAATCTGATCATGAGTAGTAAACAGGGGGTTAGCATAGAGAGATTTTGGAACACAGCTTACCTAAATAAGGGTAGGAGACTACGTCAGCTATTTCAATACTGTTCAGGAGTTTGCACCTTCTAAAAGCAGTCTGGGTCCCACAGAAGGGAGAAGGAAAGTGATGGTCCCACTGTACTTGGCACTGGTGAGGCTGCACCTCGAGTGCTGGGTTCAGTTCTGGGCCCCTCACTTCAAAAAAGACATCGAGGGGCTGGAGTGTGTCCAGAGAAGGGCAACAAAGCTGGTGAAGGGACTGGAAAATGTCTTATGGGGAACGGCTGAGGGAGCTGGGGGTGTTCAGTCTGGAGAAGAGGAGGCTCAGGGGGGACCTCGTTGCTCTCTACAACTCCCTGAAAGGAGGTTGTGGTGAGGTGGGGGTTGGTCTCTTCTGCTGTGCCCACAGTGAAAGGATGA
>VZRW01010347.1:46925-60990 GCA_013398125.1 Aegotheles bennettii
AGTAGTGTCCCCTGTGAGTGTGGAGTGTGGGGGGATCAGTGGTGTCCCCTGTGAGGGGATCTGGGGGGTCAGTGGTGTCCCCTGTGGGGGTGCTGGGGAGGGTCAGTGGTGTCCCCTACAGCAGTGTTTGCGTGGGGACCGGCAGTGGCCCATGGAGCAGCGCAGGGGCTCAGTGGTGTCCTCTGTAGCTTTGCCTAGGTGGGGGATCAGCAGTGTCCCCCAGGGCTGTGCTGAGGGTGCTGGGGTCAGCAGTGTGCCCCCAGGGCAGGGCTGGGGTCGGCAGTGCCAGCGGTAGCAGTGCAGGGGCCGGTGCTGGAGACCAGTGGTGTAGGGGTTGGAGGTGGCCCCCGTGGCTTTGCTAGGGAGGTGTGGTGTCCTCTGTATGCTTCCTGGTGAAGGGTTGGTGATCGGTGGTGTCCCCTACAGCAGCATCACCAACAGCCTTGCTGGGAGGGGTGGGTCAGCAGTGTGCCCTGTTTGCAGATCCCGTACAGAAACTGGGATACTACCACCACCATGCATCTACCAAAGCAACCATCCTAGGTAGGCTCCATCCTCTCCTAGACAGGGGCTTTGGGACCTCCCCACTGCTGGGATGGCCCCTGGAGGTTGCTGTGAGCTTGGGGCTGGAGAGCCCTGTGCTAGTGAGGGGCTGGCATATTGGGCAGGCACCCTGCCCTAAAATGTGGTGGGGATTCCTTCCTTCCTGCTGTCCTGTTGCCACAGCCCAACCCAAACCCAGCCAGGCAACTGGGACTCAGCCCGGAGCAGGGGAGTGGTGCTGGGCTGTAGCTGGAGGGACATGGAGTAAATTTGTCCTGTGGTTGCACTGCATACCTGAGATGTCAGGTGTTTATCTTGCTGTTCTGCGGGGTGGGATCTTTTACAGGGAGGCTTGGCTCTGATTTTTACCTTGGCAGACCTGTTTGTGGTGGAGATGTGTTGCTGAAGCCTTCAGAGGTGGGAGTGGAAATACAGGGCAATGACCATGAGCTTGATTTACATTCTTGATTACAAGGATAAAGAAAATGATCATGAGTTTGAAGATCTGTGGGAAAATGCCATATCAAACCATCTCCTCCTCTGGGGGAGGTGGTGCTTCTGATTTTCATGCCTGTGGCCCTCCTGAATCTCCCTCCTGCTGTGAGGACCAGGAGTAAGGTAAACCTGGAACATCTGCAGCTGGAGGTGAACCTCTGAGTTTCCTTCGCCAGTACGGGTCTGGTGCTGCTCTTGGCTCTGTGAGCTGTGTGCTCAGTGCTGTGTGGTGTTTGTGGCTGGATTTGACAAGTGACTTTGTCAATAGGCTGGTCCTTCCCTTTTTCAGGGACATCAAAGGGAATGATGGCTCAGGAGGTCTTGTCTGCATCTTTTTCTGAATAACGCAGTACAGAGAGTGACTTCTGGTGTGTTGGGGATAGCCCTCCTAGAATAGCATGTCTTCTCTCAAATCTACTGGGCTCTCAATTCCTCCCTTACTGGGAGTGGGACACGATGACATGCAGAGAGTGTCTAAAATCACCAGAGTCTTTTTTTGACCTTTTTGTCATGTGCTCCTTTCCATTTGTAAGCCAGGCAGGCTGACAACCAGATGACATTTGTGATAAGTGTTTTGGTCTCAGACTTGGCCTCCTTTTTTCCTCCCAAGGTTTTAGCTGAAGACTTCAGAGTGTGTTGCAGATCTGACCTGCTTTCCCTTACTGAACCGAGTCAGGCGGAATTGCCTTGAGGCCAGCCTGAGGCTGAGCAGGTATTGGGATGTTAAATGTGGATCACAAGGCAAAAAACTTGCATTCTGGCTTTGAGTGTCAGATTTCCTCATCTCTTCATTGGATTTGGTAGGGTTTTAATTATCTGGGATGTTGATTAGAGCACTGGACAGAAGAGATTAATGTAGTCACATGGTTCATTTGATAATGGGTTTAACTCACTGAAGTATTGGCTTTGTCCTGCTGTGTTTTATGCCTCCTGTAGTTGATCTGCTGACCTCCTTTGCAGGATTGTTGTCCAAACAGGCAACCTCTGCCTGAACCTGTGTTGCTTATGTCTTTTCAGAGGTTCTGCAGTCCCATGGCAACGTACCTGGAGTTCATCCAGCAAAATGAGGAGCGTGATGGAGTGCGTTTCAGCTGGAACGTGTGGCCCTCCAGCAGGCTGGAGGCCACAAGGATGGTTGTCCCCCTGGCCTGTCTTCTGACCCCACTGAAGGAGCGTCTTGATCTGCCTCCTGTGCAGTATGAACCGGTGCTTTGTAGCAGACCAACTTGCAAAGCCGTGCTCAACCCACTCTGGTATGAATTTCTTGGCTGGGAATGTTACAAGAGGCTGGATAGTAGCTGTTTTTTATCTGAATTATCTGAACTACTTCCTTATTCCCCTTTTTCTCTGCCCAGTGCCTGGCAGCCTCTTTCATTTAAATGTAGTGGTTTTTTTAAAATCCATGGGTGCCTAATGAGATATGTTGAATGCCAGTCTGTTAACTAGAGCTGCCAGAAACAGAGGAGAGAGCAGTGCCTCTGGGCAACTATTAAGGCAGAGGTGATATGGAAAGGGCCAGTCCTCTTACTATCCCTGAGAATTTTGTGCAGAAGGATGAAACATAAAAAAATAAAGATACCAATTATAGGGATATTGTCCTCTGGGCTGTGATGTTCACTTGGTTTCCTGCTTCCTACACATCCTACTGCTTGTATGTCAGTTCCAGTATGAGGTTTTCTTTGAAGTTTTGATGAGAATTTAAGAGGAATAATCTGTGCCCCAAAATCATGTGAAGATCATACATAGACAGAGCATAGCACTGAGCTGAGAAGAAGCAGGGAAGTCCAGTAAGAGGAAGTAAGATGAGGTCGAGCCCATGAAATAAGAATATGGCCAGGCTTTGCTGCACCAGCTGTTACAGGATGTCGTAACGGGCTGAGGAGAGTAAATGCTTTGGGGCAGGGAACAGCCTGTTTGTTCAGTGTTCGTGCAGGATCTGGGTGAATGGCTCCTGGTGCTCTGTGACTGGAGTACTTGTGTGCTGCAGCTGTACAAACAATATGATGACTAAGTTAAGTCCAAGTGTAGTGAAAGAATGATTAGACCAGAGTCTTTGTCTGGCAGAGGCTAAGCTCTGGAGGGCTGACAGTGGTCTTGTCACACTGACAAGCCTGGAAGTGGCCGGGCTCGATGAGCTAAAGGACTTTCTGGCAGTAGAACAAGAGTCCGAATCCCTAAAACTCTTACTGTTCAAGTTGGAGTGTCTGACACTCCTTTTCTTCCTCAGTGCTGTGAACCAGCATAGATAATTGTGAAGCTGTGCTGTAAAATTGTTCCTATAGTTATACTAACTCCTCATATTTCCCTTACAGCCAAGTTGACTATCGGGCCAAGCTCTGGGCTTGTAACTTCTGTTTTCAGAGAAATCAGGTAAGCTGGAAAAAGCATCAGCCCTTCCATCTTTTCAGTGAGCATTTTGTGCATGGAGTCCCCTGGCAATGGATGTGAAGCATAAATTCCAGTCTTCTAGATTCCTTTCCTTGGCCTTTTTCTCTTGCTGAACCCAGGTCAAAGTACTTGTTAATGGGTCTGTTTTACCTGACATGTTACCTGTTTTCAGTTCAGGTTTCCCAGTGATTTTACCAGCATGCAGGGCATAGGAAGGAGATAAAAATGCTATTTTGTCTCATGTAGTCCCAGTCTGTCTTTGCACTTGATGCTTACTCTTCTTGCTGAGTGTGAAATTCATTAGATGTGAGTAGACGTTTGCCATCAGAAACTGTTGAGTGGCTGAATGAATTTCAGCTAATGTGTAGTTGCTGCTTTAGCCCTACCTTTTATTTATGCTGTATTGAGCTGCTGTCTGTACTGCTGGCCACTTGCCTGTGCTTAGGAAAACAGCAGTATGGGTCTCTTGTCATGAATTAGGAGGTTCCATGTAAATATCAGGAAAAACTTTTTCACTGTGAGAGTGACAGAGCACTGGAACAGGCTGCCCAGGGGGGTTGTGGAGTCTCCTTCACTGGAGATATTCAAAACCCGCCTGGATGTGTTCCTGTGTGATGTACTCTAGGTGACCCTGCTCTGGCAGGGGGGGTGGACTAGATGATCTTTCGAGGTCCCTTCCATCCCTTAGATTCTGTGATTCTGTGTGATTCTGTGAATTAATCAGGTTGGTTCAGTGGCAATAAATCAAGAGCTGGAATAGCCACATCATGAGCAGGGCAGCCTCTGTACTGCAGAGGATGGCCCAAAATTTCTGTCCTGCAACTTCCTTGTCCTAATTTTTTGTTCTCTTTTTCAGTTCCCTCCAGCATATGCAGGCATATCTGAAGTCAATCAACCAGCAGAGCTTATGCCTCAGTTTTCAACAATTGAATATATAGTGCAGGTAAATGAATTGTAGGCAAGTTTGAAGCCCCTAGATTTGTCTTGTCTGTGGCAGCTTATGTATGTATTAGATTTACTTAAGATAGTGCAAATAAATCACATTTCTGCAAGGTGCTTAACAAGAGGGCTCATTTTATTCCGTGGCTAGAGGCATTACTAAGTGTCACCTGGCATATGCACGTGCCTAGTCAATCTCTCTCTTTCTGCATTAGCGAGGTCCACAGACACCATTGATCTTTCTCTATGTTGTTGACACGTGCTTGGAAGAGGAAGACTTGCAGGCACTGAAGGAGTCCCTGCAGATGTCCCTAAGTCTGCTGCCTGCCGACGCTCTGGTGGGGCTCATCACTTTCGGCAGGATGGTCCAGGTTCACGAGCTGAGCTGTGAAGGCATTTCCAAGAGCTATGTGTTTAGGGGCACAAAGGACTTGACAGCTAAGCAAATACAGGTATGTTCAGCCATCTCTTAGGCCAGTGGCTTGTCCTTGTTAGCTCTGTTGAGGTGACTGCTGGTCTTTCAAGCTCTGGGCTCTCGGGGAAGAAGGAGAGTTCAGTGCTCCTAACTGTAAGCCTGTTTCTCTCTCAATATCTGTCCTGGTTTTTTGCCTTTGTAAATTCCTTGGAAGCTTGTCCAAGGTAGAGTTTGTGTATCTTGCGTAAGGGACTCGTTGATCCATTCTTAATGGAACTTCAAAGATTAATAATTTCAGAGATTTTAATGTATTTAATGCTACAGTATTGTAGGCCTTAGGGTATACTGCTTGGCAGTAAATAATATGTTTAGCATTTGGATAATACATCTCCTCTGCCTCCTCTTTACTGTTCTCTAGGATATGCTTGGGCTTTCAAGGCCAGCTGTCCCCATTCAGCAGGGAAGACCTCTTCAAACTCCAGAGCAACCTGTTATTTCAAGCAGGTAAGCTGCACCGGCACAGCAGAAGAGCAGGACAGGTGTTTTATGCCCCTTTGGGATCACATTTCTAAACCTCGTTTTCCCAAGAGGAGTCTTTGTAAGAAGATTTAAATGGTATTGTCTTGTCACGGTTATTTCCCTACGTTAGGAGGTAGATATGGATGGGATTTACTGCGTTTACTGCTGCAGGCATTGTATTAGACTTTGGTAGTATCTTGGGTTTGCAGTTGCAAGAATATGATTGCCATTCAGGCCTGATTTCTACTTGAAAAACAGAGAGCAGCTGACTGCAGAAAGCATATTGCTCAGGAATCCTTTGGAGAAAGGTCAATCTTTTTTGATTGACCAGCCAAGGGGGGGCCTGGTCTATGCATAACAATCTTACATACCACCTCCTACCCCCTGACCCAGCAGGTCTAAAAGAGTGATTGACAGGCAAGCAGTGACCTCTGAACAGTAAAGCTGTATTTGCCTCTTGTTGACTAGTTTTCTCTTTCTCAGCTCTTTTTCAGTGGCAGCTCTTGTGCATTTTGATAGACTAAATCATCATTGAAGTTCTTTCTGATGCTTTATGTGTCTTTGCCTTCTTGTCAGTTTCTGATGTCTTGCTTTGATAGTTTTTTTTTACTTTGCACAGGCCTGTTATCTTGGAAAGTTTGGATGTAAGAAGGCAACATGCTGTGTGACTCTCTGCTTCTGATAACTATCTCAGTGCAATTTATGTATGCCAGGAACAAAGAGGCACTTTCTTTCTTCTCTAAAATGAAAATTCATTTAATTTGAATTTCTGCAGGTTTCTGCAGCCAGTGCATAAGATTGACATGAATTTAACAGATCTGCTTGGAGAACTGCAAAGGGACCCGTGGCCAGTGACCCAGGGAAAGAGGCCTTTACGTTCCACTGGAGTAGCTCTTTCGATTGCTGTTGGCTTATTGGAGGTACTCTTCACGCTGTTGTTTATTTGAGATGAGCTGGTTGAAGTAAACACCTTGCAGTCTTTGCTGAGACATAGAATTGTAGAATTGTTTTGATTGGAAAAGACCTTGAAGATCATTGGGTCCAACCATTAACATAACTCTACCGAGTCTGGTGCTAAACCATTTCCCTAAGCACCACACCTACATGTCTTTTGAACACCTCCAGGGATTTCAATTCAACCACCTCCCTGGCAGCCTGTTCCAGTGTTTGATAACTCTTTCAGTGAAGAAGATTCTTCTAATGTGCAGGTGTCAGTCCAGCTTGGTCTGTGGCCCAGTTAGGTTGGGCTGCAGAGGTGCAGCTTGTCTCTACTGACATCTGACATGAATTAGCACCAGCTGGTGAAGAGTGGGCTGGGAGCTTAGGTCTCCATGGCAAAATACGCAGGTGTTTAAAGGCCTCTGATTCTTCTGTATATTGCCATGTGGAGGTGACACAATGAACTGGGTTGATCTGAGGGTCATATGAGTAAAAAGAACAGAAACTGCCCGCTTCCTGTTGTGAAGACGTGAAGCTTGGTGTAGCTTGAGTCTAAACGAGAGTGCTGTGACTGTCAGGAAGTGCATCACTATTTATCAAGGCTGCCTCTAGCAGAGACAAGTCCCTAATGACATTGCAGAAACACATGCATTCAGTTCTCTAAAGAGAGCATTGTTGCCATTTAATCGGTCTCTGCCTCTTTTCCCCCTTTTCCCCTCCCCTCCCCCCTCTGATACAAGTCTTTATTTTTATTTTAGGGCACATTTCCAAACACAGGGGCCAGAATAATGCTGTTTACAGGTGGGCCACCGACACAAGGACCAGGCATGGTGGTAGGAGATGAACTGAAAACACCCATCCGTTCTTGGCATGACATAGAGAAGGACAACGCAAGGTTCATGAAGAAGGCCACCAAAGTAAGTGCTAGTGCTTGCTGGGTGTGTTTAAAAACAAAAACTGAATGTTGTGTCAGAACACTAAAGGGGGGGTAAGGATGTAACACAAACCTGCATACACTGCTATGTTGGCAGCTGCGCAATGTCCTTACCCAGAGGACAAACATTCAAGTCTCTTGTTGTGGGAACAGTATGTCCAGATTGTCCTTGAAGTGCCCGACTCTTCTGTACATTAAATTGTGAGCATGATCAAGGGAAGCCCTGGTTACTTCTGCAGCACAGTCTTGTGCCTTCTCAGAAAAAGAAGTATTTCAGTGTTGTTTCTTAGCTAGTGGTGGGTGGAGAGTTTGTTCATCAACATCATTCTATTTCCTTCTGGGGAGGAATAAACCTGTCTTTCATGAATTGGTCACTTCCAGAAAGCCTCCTTTGTCTTCCAGGTGTATGAAAGGACAGTTAAAATAGTTAAAGTGTCAGGTGTGAAATGTGCCTGTGGGCTTAGAGAAAGCAGTATGACACCTGTTCTCTTAACTATCACCTGGAAACCTTTGGGTTTCCACTAAGTTATCACAGACAAAGGTCCCATGCAGTTTCACACATTCTTTGTATTTGTGATGTGCAACTTGAGCTCATCCAAGTGCAAACATCCTAGGAGGGAGAGGTGTGCTCCAACAGAGCAGTTAAGAGCAAACAGCCGTTTAGTTACTGCAGCACTGGTAATTCCTTCATTGTACTTTGTGTTTCATGTGTTGGCCTTAGCTGGAAAGCAGTAGAAAAGTTGCTCACTGTGGCACCCTAAACACTGTGTGTTTTCCCCAGCACTACGAGACTCTGGCTAATCGCACTGCAGCCAATGGGCACTGCATCGACATCTATGCCTGCGCGCTGGATCAGACTGGGCTGCTAGAGATGAAGTGCTGTGCAAACCTCACTGGGTATGTTCCTAGCAGGAGAGTGCAAAGTTGGCACCTATATTTTTTATTTATGTTTTTTGGAGGGGGAGAACGGTTCAGAAAGCAGTTAAGCTTGCTGTCAGGGCAAAAGGGTGAGATTTTTATCATTCTATTCTAAACTGTGCTTTGAATTTGCCAGGAATTATATAGCAAACCTCCCCTGATCCCAGTCTACATTTTCTGAAGTCTCAAAACAGCATGTGAATTAGCACTGCTGATAGGAAACTCGATGTCCTGCTTTGAGAAAGGTATTCTAAAGCATGGTAACATGTCTTTTGCAAATGCCTTCTGCCTCCTTAGGAGATAACAAGTATCCTTTCCAGAATTTATGGGAGAGAGATGCTGTGCTTTGTGGTGTGTGCATGGCTGAAGTGCTATCAGAAGAGCAGAGCGACAGGCACACTGGGTAGAAGCTTTCCTTGTTGTGGGCCAGATTTTCTCTGCTTAACTTGTGCTTTCTCCAGGGATTCTTGGTTTCCCTGGATCTGGTTTAAAGTAACAGCTCTAGGGGGTAGATGTCTGTACTCCATATTGCTGGAAACCTTATGATCTCTGAGGGGAAGGCTGTGTGCTAAACCAGGCCTTCTGGGGACTCAGCATATCTTACTGGCCATTTAAAATGTGCTGTATCTAGAGAGTCAAAGGACAGTTTGAGCAAATGCAAGGTATTTGTAAACAATCACATGATACTCAGTGAGCAGAAGAGATTGTTTGATTCTTTGGTTGCGTTACTAAGCTCCTTATGATCAGGCCTAGGTTTACCAATGCACTTGGAGGAGGCACAGCCCAGCCCCATGCTCCTGTCCTTGTGCTGCAGCAGTGCAGCCATCCTGTCCATAGCGTGGGTGGTTTCAGCCCTGCCTGGGGAAAGCAGGCTGAGGAAAGCTCTTTCCTGGGTTGAGATATTTCTAACTGGTAGAACATTTTAAGGCAGCTAAAGGGATGGCAAGAAATGGAGTTGAGAAAGTAGGCTGGCAAAGATGAAGCATTAACTTGTCTGGCTTTGGAGGAGGTGTCCATAGATCTGTGCTGTCCCCTGATGTGAATTTGGCCGTGCAAACGCATACTTTAAAACAGTTTCTGCATGTGTTTGCATGCATGAGAATTGGAGGGATATATCCTTTGTGCTTTACTTCTCATTCTCAATGGCTTCAGTTCCCTTGTGTATTGTTTTTTCTTTCCCAGAGGACACATGGTGATGGGAGACTCTTTCAACACTTCTCTCTTCAAGCAGACCTTCCAGCGGGTCTTTAACAAAGGCTTCAATGGGGAATTTCGCATGGCTTTTGGTGCAAGTTTGGATGTGAAGGTGAGAGATTACTTTCATTGGATGACATTAACTGGGAAATACAAGTGCTCTGATTCAAAAGTCGATTGAGTATCTGAGGTGTAGAAAATTCTACATGTTTGAGGTCAGTCGTAGTGCTTGTTTTGGGAGAAGCACCATACATGGAGTGAGTGGAGGGATTTTTGTTTGAAAGCTTATGCGAGTGTGTTTTTTGGGTTGTTTTATTTGTTTTTGTTTTTAAAAAGCAGCTGAGCTCCAGCCTCTCATTCAGCAAGCAGCATTTCATGCTGTCTTGTGGTCACTATAAATACATCTTACTATTAAAATGTGACTATGTAGGTTCTCTTATGTTCACTAATTGTAGCAGTAGGTGATCTGGGAAAGCACTTGGAGATGCTTTCCCTGTCAGCCATGTGTATGCATCATCTGATCAAAGCTGAGCAACTGATTTAGTCAGTGTGTATTCTGTTTGACTGAATTGATTAAAAAAAACCCAAACACCAAACAACAAAAAACCCACAACTTTTTTTACCTTGTTCTAGACTTCTAGGGAGCTGAAAATCGCGGGAGCTATTGGACCATGCATATCCCTGAATGCTAAAGGGCCATGTGTCTCTGAAAATGTAAGTTTCTGACATGGAAAAAATCTTGAATTAAGAAGTAAATAAACAGTGCAAAGTGTCTGTCTAGCCCTACAGCTCAGCTAGAATGTCAGAGTTTTCAAGGAGAAGAACAATTTGGAAACATCCCTAGGAAGAGAGAGTCTTTCCTAGACTAAACTCTTGCTCTGTAGGCTTTAACTGTATGTCCTTCAGTAACTTCATTCACACCCAAAAGATAAGAGACGTAGAAGGCCCTGCTGTAACTTGTACCTCTGATCAGAATTTAGCATAAGTGCTGCTAGAGAAAAAAATGCTGCTTTCTTTTCAATTCTGTGCAGGAGCTTGGAATTGGAGGAACATCTCAGTGGAAAATTTGTAGTCTGGATCCCAGCACAACTCTGGCCATTTACTTTGAAGTGGTAAATCAGGTCAGTCCTGGCTTCTCTTTTCGTTTTGGTCATCTTCTTTTACACACCAAACTGTTTGTAACAGGGCCAGGAAATGCAATGATATCCCCTGTGTTGCAGATGGATGGTTGCAAAGCAACCAAGTGTTTTGTGCCAAATAAATAGTCTCAGAGGTTGTTTTCATATGCGTAAAATGCATAATATTTTTCTTCTGTACAAAAGCTGCATTTTTTCCTTGTCTTCTTCCTATACTATTTAACAAAGAAGAAATTGTCTTTTTGGCCAGTAGGTGCTGTGGGGAATAGAAGTATAAATACCTTCAAATTCTTGGAGAGTTGGTCCTTCAAACTGTAAGAACTTAATGGCTCAGAAGCAACTTTTGGTTGCGGAAGTTTCTGATCTTGTGGCAACTCCAAGCTAGGAAGGCCACCCCAAAGGAGTTCTATTCCACATATGTGTGTCTTGTCTTCTCTGCTGTGTGGGCTCGTTACTGTTGGGGGTGGGGTGGTGGACTTGCAGGACCTTTACTCAGACCTCGCCCTGCCATTCTTATGTTCATTGCTATAGAGATGAGAAGTTGCTGCCATCCTTTAAGGGACAAGCTGAGGAAGTGTCATGAACAGTATTAAATAGCACCAAGCACCACTTGGCTCTGAGGGCTGCTGGAAAACACAACACTGTGCCCCTCTTCTCTGGTCCATCTCTAGCTTGTATTTATTCTATGCTCGAATGATGCCCTGATGTTCTGTGTAGTGTCCAGAGAACATTATGGAAAAGCCAGCCCATTCTGAAGGCTTACCCTGTTTCATTTGCAGCACAACGCACCAATACCTCAGGGAGGCAGAGGGGCTGTGCAGTTTGTCACTCAGTATCAACACTCCAGCACTCAGAAACGCATTCGTGTCACCACCATAGCCAGAAAGTGAGTATCTCATGCCAGTTCTCTGGCAGAATGGCAGAAACTTAAGCCACAGTCTGTGCTGGAATTTTTCTAGCTTTTTTTTGCATGCGTTGGCCAAGGGGAGGCTGACTCTAGTTTGGGTTTTGCTGAAGGTGGATGCATGTAGCACTAACCCTTTACTAACCCTGTAGCTGGGCAGATGCACAGAGTCAGCTCCAGCATATAGAAGCCGCCTTTGACCAGGAAGCAGCTGCCGTGCTGATGGCACGACTGGGAGTGTACAGAGCTGAATCTGAGGAGGGACCCGATGTCCTGCGATGGCTGGACAGGCAGCTGATCAGACTGGTAAGACCAATAGGCTGCAGTTGGGCCTGTTCTGGATTTTAGTAAAAGTGGTCTCTGGAATAGAAAACACCTTTCTTTTTACAGATTGACTTGCTTTGTTTGTGCTCTGATCACAGTCCTGTAGTTGTAGTATGCCACTATGATCAGGGTAGGTAAAATCCCATCATGCTGAAAGGTTCAAACCTGTGACTAAAGAAGTGATAGTGAAACACTGAATAATGCAGCTGGGAAGGGACCTCTGTAGGTCTGTGGTTCAATCCCCCTGCTCAAAGTAGGGCTGGCTTTGTGAAGTTAGAGCAGGTTGTTCTAGGGCTTGTCCAGTTGAGTTTTGAAGATCTCCGAAGATGAAGTTTCTCTTGCTTCTCTTGACAACCTATTCCAATGTTTGATGACAATCACTGTGGTTTTATTGTTTTGGTTTTTGTTTGTTTGTTTGTTTGTTTTCTTTCCTCCCACCCCTGTCAGAAAGAAAATTTCTCCAGCTACCCATCAGGTAGCTGTAGACAGTGATCTGACTCCCTGGTCCCACTCTTCACCAGGCTGAACAGACCCAGCTTCTTCAGCTTCTCTTTCTACATGAGGTGCTCCTGCTCGTGACAGGCTTGGTGGCCTCTGCTAAACTCACTCCAGTATAACCATGTCTGTCTTACACTGAGGAGCCCAAAACTGGACACAGCTTTCAGATGTGGGCTTACTGGTGCCAAGTTCAGGGCTGTAGTCACTAACACAACTTCATACTGTCTCTTTCTTTGAATTTCACAAGCCTGATTTACCTAAATTGGCTCTGGCTTTGCCCAAGCACCCACGTGGAGTTGATAGTAACCAATGTGGCACATCAGACTCTGAAAAAACAGGGCCAGTATGAAAGGGAGATTTGAGCACCAAAACACACACGAGCATGCTGCCTGCTGAAATGATCATGGAGTCATTTGTAGTTAAGTTGCTAAAACCATTAATGCTTCTTATTTTCAGTGAAGCAGTTAGTGAAATGCCAGTGTGCTGCTGCTCTAGAAGGAAGCAGAGTTGCTGCAGAACTGTTTCACAGCATGCAAAGCAGCACAGGTCTAACAAAGTATCTCTGATGTAATTGAAAAAATTGGGTAGTACTAGAAGCACTGTTTCTTTCATTCTTAGGTAATTTCAAATCTAGATTTAATTTATATATAAAAATAAATAGATCGAATAATCATTCTCATCTAGTAAGATAGAGAAACCTTTGACTTAAAGAAAAATAGCCTGTAAACAAATACTTGTTATTGTCATGTTCATTCCTTGGTTGTTCTGTTTAAAAACAACCGAAAGAACACTCTTGCAAAAAAAAAAAAAAGTGTTAATTTGGAAAAAAAAGGAAAAAAAGAAAAAGAAAACAAAAAAGGAAGCGAGAGATAACCAAAGTATCCATTTTGTTTCCAACAGTGTCAGAAATTTGGACAGTACAACAAAGATGATCCCAACTCCTTCAGATTGTCAGAATCATTTTCTTTGTATCCTCAGGTAAGAACTTTACTTCCCACAGCTGTGGGAAAAGTGTGCAAGGGTGAGGGACAGTGATGATAAAACATCTGGTACCGTTTATCAGATTCAAGAGGGGAGGAACAGATGATTTTTTTAATTAGATGGGCTGGTCCTGCAGTTCAGTGCTGCAAATGACTGATAAGGGAAGAGCTCTGAAGAGTTAATAAGGTGTAGACTTTTTTCAAAGAATTTCAAAGAAACGTTGGACTTGGGTGCAGAAGTTTTGGCAACTTGCTGACATTTCTCTTCTCACTCATCTTCCTATTGCAGTTCATGTTCCATCTGCGACGCTCCCCATTCCTGCAGGTCTTCAATAACAGTCCAGATGAATCTTCTTATTACCGTCACCACTTTGCTAGGCAAGATCTGACCCAGTCTCTCATTATGATCCAGCCCATCCTTTATGCTTATTCTTTCCATGGACCTCCTGAGGTGAGTCCCTCTTCAACAGGAAGAGATGGATCAATCCAAAATAACAAGCGTTCAGAGTAATGCTATTTCAGCAAAAAGGCCCCTATATATTTTTTTTGATCAAGGTAATTATTAAAGGATTAGGTGGGGCGATGTAAAATATGAGTTGTGTTTTCAGTAAGCTTACAGCTTTGATTAAAAAACAAAACCAAAGCCACCAAAAGCCCCTGCGAAAAACAACCTCCCCAACCTGCCCCCCCCCACCAAGCCCCAGCCTGCTCCACAGCACCCGGTGAATAATGCAGCTGTGAGTATCACTCTTGCTGCTCTGCCAGAGGCTGCCATCTTCACCTTCCAGGTTGTAATCTCCCACTGGCTGCTTGTTTTCAGTTGTTCATGCAGCAGTGTTGAACTGTGCAAGTGTTCAGTGGACAGACAAGGATTCCCTTAAACTGACAGCTTCCTTGAAAGGACCATGTCTGGCAGGAAAGAAAACAGGAGCTGCTGGA
>VZRW01010348.1:5031-41151 GCA_013398125.1 Aegotheles bennettii
CCCTCCCCAGATGCAAAACTCCACACTTGCCCTTGTTGAATTTCATTTTCTCCCCTCCCAACTCTCCAGCCTATCAAGGTCTCTTTGAATGGCAGCACAACCCTCTGGTGTGTCAGCCACTCCTCCCAGCTTAGTGTCGTCAGCAAACTTGCTGAGGATACATTCTGTACCCTCATCCAGGTCATTGATGAAGATATTGAACAACACCGGTCCCAGTACCGACCCCTGAGGCACTCCACTAGTCACAGTCCTCCAACTGGATTCTGTCCCATTGACTACAACTCTCTGACTTCTTCCCTTTAACCAGTTCTTGATCCACCTCACTACCTGATCACCAAACCCATACTTTATCAGCTTATCTACGAGGATGCTGTGGGAGACAGTGTCAAATGCTTTGCTGAAATCGAGATAAACCACATCTACCGCTCTACCATCATCCATCCACCTAGTTATTTCCTCATTTTCAGCAACTGGGATCAATGAAATTCATGGCCAAGGAAAATATACCTGAGACCTAAGCAGCTCTCCTTGTGTCAACCAGATACCGTTGAGATTTTTTTCACTGTCAGATACAGGACATCTGTGGTGTATCTTGTCTTGTTCTTCCTCCATAGGAGCTCTTTCAAGCCATACCCTCCTACCATATTTTATAATTTTCCTCATATTTTTCTCATTCATATTCATGGGCCCCTTCACATTCTCTGATGCTCCAAACTAGAAAAAGCCTGGAACAGAAGATTATCTGAGTAGAGCATAAGGTACTGGGAAATATTACTAAGGCATGCTTACTAAGACACACAACCTGTGTCTAAATAGAGCAATGAAACTATGGAGTTAGAAACTATTTCAGAGATTAGGGACATGCTATATAAAAGCTGAACTAATATCACAGAATCACAGAATATTTGGGAATTGTTATAAGTATTGTACTTCCTTGGCAACAGATACACAAAATGACCCAGAGCGACTTAGTTTCTTACCATGAAATGGGTCTTTACTATCTACCAAAACCAAAGCATTCAAAATATGAGAAATGAGGTAGCTGAAAGAGATTGAAAGGGTTCCTGTTCCTAGACAGATATTTCTATATTGGTATAGAGATGCTGACTGATACTTAGCTTCTGCAGATCTAATAGATTATCTGGCAGTTGAAATGGAAATTTTTTTCCTGGTTTATTAAATTACTAATATGTAAAGAAGAAAAGACATTGAGATAGCTCAGACTGAAACTACTCCAATGTTACTGGCTACTCCAGTGGGACTGTTTATTTAATATGTATCAGCTGCCAGTAACACATGTTGTCCTGGTGTAAACCATGAACAAATGGAAAGAATGGTCAACTCTGAAGAGTATGGAGTTAAAGCAAAAGGTATTGAGAGAGAGAAACTCCAATGCAAATACTACATGAATAAGAAAGGTGAGGTAGATTACGTATTTTTATATATAGGAAGAAAGTATTATCTAAATACCTGCCATGACTGAGCTAATTAGAAATAACTCAGCTGAGTCTGAATAAATTCATAACAGAATTAGATAATTAGAAAAGTACTAATGCCATCAAAACCCAGCTCATGCTGAAAAAAGTTGCAGCTAAATTTCTAGAAGAAATTGTGTTGTTATCAGGCACAGAAAGGTGATAAAAGCAGTGGTTGTGCCTGGCTGCTTTTTTTTTTTCACTTGCTCTTGGCTGTCAGGTCTTTGTAAGTAGAGCAAACACTGCTGAGCAGGTTCTGTTAGTCCAAGATGTCTAGAAAAATGGTCTAAACAAAGTCACTGTACCATTGTATCAGAGGTAGTATTATTTTCTCCATCATTACTATTTGGACATGAGTGCTATGCTTCTCAGTGATGAAAGAAGGATAGAGTGACTCTGTAGTTGAGAAGTTTCGGGTATCTGGGCTTGGTACATTCTAAATGGGATTTGTGTTCACACATATACCAGTTATGAAATTAGATGGTTAAAAAGCATTAATGTAATATTTTCTAGTTTATATCTGGTTTCTAGGAATTAATTCAACTCCAGGAACAGAATCTGCTGATGCACATGAACACTGTTCCCAAGAAAAGCATAGCCTATTTGCCTCAGCAAGCTGCTGAGTTTTTTATCTAAATTAGTGCACAGCTGGGTCCTGCTATTTAGCAGGATGGTGATGATTGATGGTTTCAGCTAACCTGTTTGACTTTCCTCTGAAACAGACTAGAAATGTTCTCACAATTGGTTACAACAGAGAGGTGGTGTGAGGTTTGGTTCCTTACCAAACCTCAAGTATCTCACCTCAAGTTTCTTGTGTTGGATGATAACATTCTTGCTCACCACTTGGTAGCCAGTGGTTGTACTTTCCTGAAATAACTGTGATCTTTTCTCGCCATTGCATCCCAGCAGATGCCAGTCTGTGATCTGGGATTGGAAACAGCCCTGTCTTGGAGTGTTGTCAGTAGCTGACTACAGTGATGTGAGAATGTCACCCGAGAGGCTTCTACACCTAAACCCATCCAACCATAGAGGGTCCCGCCCAAGCCCAGCTTTTATTTGCATACTAATATGGCTTTTGAGGCTATGTGAACAGTGACACTTAGTGGCAACTGCCAGAACTATACCTTCAGGATTGGAGGCTGTGTTTGATATCAGAAGTAAATTATGATGTTGTAACATATATAATTGTTGAACATATCTCATTAATCAGAAAGGTCAACAGTAGCCATTCATCTTGGCTTCCCAACGGATTCATTTATGTTCACAAATCGGAAAAAAAATGAAGGAACAGAGAGCACTAATTTCTGAGTCTGAGTAACGTTAAATAATATAGGTTGGTAGTGTTTGCATATGTAAATGGTGTTCTCTCTATACTGCACATAAATTATTCCTAGTACCTGAAAAAATCATGAATCCCTGGTACAGAGACCTGATTCAATTACTTCTAAATCCTTTTCAGTTCTCTCTGCCCTTTTCAGTTCACCTGGCCCTTTTCACCTTTATAAATAGTGCTACTATAACTATTATCTTATCTGCTTTATCTCTAGGTAAGATAACAGCTGGACAAGTATATTTGACTAATTTGCACTTATGGAAATTGAAGGATGAACTTTCTACATGCCATCTTTCATTATTCCTCTGAAGTCTTGTATTTCCCCCCCCCTTCTTCTTTATTTTTCCCATTGACTCTTGCTTAGTCTTGCTTGTTTTCTGCATGTCCTCAGTAGTGCCACTGCTGAACAATTGCTTAAATTATTGCCAGTGATGTATCTCAAAAAATGGTGCAGTCAGTTATCTGTGGCTGTGGTTTCTCCTTGCATAAATGGAAATATCCTCATTGTTGAGTGCAGATCAGCTACAGAAAGTGGGGAATTTCCTTGGATATTACACTGCACACAAGGCAATATAATCTGTGCTGTCATATGCATCATAGAGTATTGCATCTTCTTACATCACTACATAGCTACATAGGCTGAGGGGAATAATGACATGAATAACAATATGACTGAGGATAAGAAAGAGACCTGCCATTTGTCAGGCAATGTTGATAGCTGCCTGTATCAGTTATTATTTTTGGTCTCTGCCGTGGATGAGACAGTGAAAACCAACACATAGAGGATCTGGATACTTGGGATTATTTAAAAACTGGCAAGATTATATTTTATTGTCTCCTGCAATCACTTGCATGCCCCTCAGGACTGTATTCAACAAGTCTCAGCTTCCTCCCCAGCAGGGAGATGACTGCTGGTCTGGGGAGGTGGGACAGAAAGTGGTATCAGTTTGTGCCGTGCAGCTGCCCAGCTGTTAGTGACCTGTCTCAGATGATAGTGGCCAGGTCCTTCGGGGTCCCTGACATTTGTTTCTACTCCAGGATCTTTCTTTACTGAGGATCTTCACCATTTACCCATTCTTTTAGCTGCTGGCTCCCAGTTTCCCAGAATCACAAGGCATGAGCAGCCTCCTAATTGACGATGTTGTCTCAGGTCTCTTTATTAATTGGAGGATTCAGAATACAGCACTTCTGTTTAGACCTGATGTTATCAGAATTTACAACCAGCCCATATAGGTTGGACACAGCATGTTGCACACATGTAATTGCAAGTTCAGAAGTTCAATTTTGAACATTTACTTTCTCCCACACATCCGATTATCTGTTGTCTGTAAGCATTCACATTTTATTTCTTTTGCCTACAACAGTCTCAAAGCCCAGTTTTAATTTCATCTAGAGATACACCATCCACTTGCCTTTTAACTGCAGGTAGCTCAGTTCTTGCCAGATCTTTTTTACTTCTCAGCTCTGGAGTTTGTTTGGTTCACAAGAACTTTTAATTTGTACACAAGATTGTTTGATTTGTAACTTTGTGAAGATTTATGGAATTTCTCTGAGAACATTCTGATTCAGCTAAGGTGAGAACAGTCTGATTCAAAGTCATGCTACTTTCCTTCAGGGGCAAGTGAATGTCCCTGTAATATGTAATACAGACACTCCTCTGTGCAGGAATAACATAACTCTACATTTTGTTTAACTTGTGTTCTTCTGGGGAAAAGTGAGAAAAAAACATTGTGGAAAGCAGATGTCTAACTATCAGCAAAAGACATTTAATTCCTTACTAACAAAACATATATTTTGCTCTTGGGATTTTACTGGAGGTATAAGAAAAAGGGATCTGAATCCCAAAAACATGATGAGTCATTCACATTATCCTGAATGTTCAGATATGCTTAGAAAAGACTTATCTGAGGTCTGAGGACCAGTCAAATCTTGTATTGGCTGCTTGAATTTTATGACTTGTAGGGATCCTAACAAGAAGTAGTGAATTTATACAAATCATTAATTGCCAGATTAGATATTTTTCCAACCAGAACTGGAAATAACACATTTAATAGCAGAAGCAAGAAATATTGCAAGGTAGGAGGAAGAATAATCATGTTGTTTCAGTCTTGGACAAAATTATGAAAAAAAAAAAGACATCCGAATCCAAACCAGAAGCACTATAAATGGAGCTTATATTCTGGTGGTGATTTTCTCAAACTTTTTTGAAAATCAAAGCCTCTTAGAGTATCTCTCATCAGAACTATGACATGAAGGTGTCACAAATCCCTGGTTACATTGAAAAAGCTACAGCTTTTAAATACAATTAATTATTGTTTCAAAGGACTAGCAATCAAAACAACAGAGCTAGTTAAATGAATTTTGAAGGAACAGTATCCTGTGGAGTTATATGCCTTTGTTGTAGTCACAAATGGTGAATTTATTCAGAATTTGTTATCAAAGGAAATTAGAAAACAATTTCCAGGCTATGTAGAAATACAATTTTTTTTTCGCTGTTGTTTGCTTTAAAAAAAAACAAGTTTAATTCCTTTGTTTTGAAGCCAGCTTAGTTATAGCTGTGTAGCTTGTACCTGATAATCTCATATTGTAGTATTATTTCATGAACTGGAAGGCACCTCTGGAGGTCATCTGGTCCAACCCACCATTCAAAGCAGGGACAGCTTACATGAGCTTGCTCAAGCTGTAGTCCACTCATATTTTTAATATGTCTAATAACCGGTCTTTGAAGACTGTTTCAGTAAGACTCTCATGGTTGTTTTAAAATCTAACCAGAAACTTCCTTGCTATAACTTGTACTTGTTTCTTATTGTCCTGACACTGTACTCCTCTGAGAAGGATCTGGCTCCATTTTCTCCAGACCCTGCCATTTGTTGAAGACATTAAAACTTTTCAATTTGCCAAAAGAGAATATTTCCATCAATAAAAGCAAAAATGGAAAGATTTCTGCTGGCTTTCCTTTCAGTACGCCTCTGAATAAAAACAAGCATTCCTGACGCTTTTTGTGTGTTGTGTAATCCTAATGACTGAGGAAGAAACAAAATTAACACAAATCCTGAAGCAAAAATAAGCTTCTGAACCTGTAGACTTTGGTAAAAAGTAGTAAATTGGTAGTACAAAGCCATATTTGAAAGAAGAACTTTGCATGTAAACATTTGCATCCTGAAGAGACATTTTTTATTTCAGAATATTTCTAAAAATATTCAATCTTGGAAGAGGTAGAGATGTAATAGCATGAAATTCTTGCTTATATTTTTTTTTGATGCTGTATATATTTTAACAGAAGAATGGGTGCAGTTATGATTCATCATCCCCCATTCTTTTGATACTGAGCTGTTTTACAAGTGCAGGTTCTTAGTACATTTACAAGGCAAAATCTAAAAGTCAGTGTATGTTTTGAGTTCCTCACCCTAGAAAGATCAGCCTTAGATTCTTTCTGCTCAATAAAGTATCACTACTTTACAGCTCTGAAGTCAGTATCTGTGTCTTGTCTGCACAGTCTTTCACTGAACACCACATTACTTTCGCTTCCAGGTATGCCAGTAATTGTGGCACCACAGCTTGATGTGATTGCTTGTTACGATCTTTGATTATGATGGAAGTGTGTTTTCAGTTACATCACCCCATTGCTGCTCAGTCAAATTAAATTTCAGTCGGAGGGAGCTCTGCCATCTCCTACCCATCATTTATATTGTCCTCTTTCATTGAGTTCAACCTGTTGATGTGCTGATTGCCAAAGGCTTATCATTTGATATTGAAAAGCCTCCTCCCCAGTGTATGCTTCGGGGTACTTTCAGCTCTATTTAAATTTGTGCATTACAGTTTTAAAGTGCTACTTTGGGCTCTATTAAAATGATTTTAAAAAAGAAAATGTCAGTGTGCACACACAAGTAATTGAAAATAGCACTGCCTAGGAACAAATATAGTTTTCCTTCAGGTTTTCTTCGCTTTTGTTTAAAAGTGCAGCATTAGTATTATGCTGGTGGGGGGGTTTTCATTTGGTACAAGTGTTATTCATGATAAAATGTTTTTGGCTTGGGTAACCGTGTAATGCTTGTTAACATACCCATTTGTGCAAGAACAAATGATCTGTAGGAGTTGTGGTGTAAGAAATTCCAGGTAGTCGTCCATCAACCTCTGAAGTGCAGTTCCCATTAACTTATGAATGTTCATTATTATTTTACAGCATAAAATACTTTATTCATTCCATGCACATTCAGCTTATAGTAGGCTGCTGTTGTCTGTGAGTCGTAAAATACTCAATATTCAGCATCCTACAATTATAAAATATTTTTATTCTGGAATCGCAACAATAAATCTTTCAACTCTGGCAAACTGTACAGACTGCATAGCTAGTATCTTGATGCCTTGTGCCTTCTGAAATGAATTTATACCAGTGTAAATAATTATGCATAATTTTATCAATTTAGTCTTTGCCTTCCTTTTCCACTTGTGTAAATTCTGTACAAAGACCAAGACATTAATTTAACCTCAGTGTGAGCAGTATAGATGAAGGTCATAGAAGGAGCTTGGAGAATTGTCTATGACACCGTAGGTTAAATTTCCTGTAACTATTTTTTTTAGTGAAGCATTGCTACTTCCAGCTTCTAAACATGATTAAAAAAATATTCCAAAACATTGTTACAAAAAATCCATTAGGACCAAATTGGTGTGTTTCATTCATTCATTCATTCATTCATTCACAGATGTTTCCAAAGAAAGTAAATACACCTTTTCCATCAGTGTCTCTTTGGCACCTGCTTTTGGAAAAAAATCCTTGTGGATCTCTGTTGCTCACATGTCCACATGGGACCCATATGCTCCATATGCTCTGTTATGCAGCAGGTTGGGAGGGGACCTGCTCATGGAGCAACAGCTATACTTTGGATGTGTTTGACCCAGGGATTTTCTCCCCAGTTGTTCCTGTGCCCAAGCTAATGCCTAGGTAAGCACTTTGACTCAGCTGAGCTGTGCTCATGCAGTTTGAGGCTCTCAGATGCTGCATGTAGAGCAACAGTGGGTTAAGGTCTGGCTTTGTTGGAGAGTGAGTCAGGAGCACTTGCTTGGTCAGGCAGAGCTTAGAGGCAGCTGAAGAAGCAGTGGTGTGTTGCCTTTTGGCTGTGACCATCAGCCTTCCTGTGGGGCTGACCACCCAGGCAACATGCCAGTCACTGTGCAGGCTCTCCTGGCATCCCTGCCTGCTCTCACACTTTCCTTGCAGCATCTATATATTACTATAATAAGCATAGTAATATGATAGTTTAAGATAGGATTTCCTCAGTTTTATTCTGCTCCTAAGCTATTACTCATCTTGACTGCATTGTGTATTATGCATGAAGACAAACTTAAGCTTTGTGGAAAGAACATTATCTTGGGATTTCCCATGTCCAAAAGTGCATGTTGTTTGACAATGCATTTAGACAACATCAGCTTCAATCTAAAGGGCTTTTTTGTTGGTTTTTGCTTGTGGTGTCTGTTACTCATGACACACACAAGCATGGTCACACACAAAAATACCTGCAGGGGGAAAAGGGAAAACCCCAGTCTCAAATGAAAACCATGAAAGCTTTTTTGGAGGCAATGTTGTCAAATACAAAAGTGGTTAAAGAGGAGCAGGAGGAAAATAATTAAAAGTAACTACATCCATTTCTACCAGCTAATAAAGACAACACTTTCTTTTCTTTCTCTAGTGGGAAAATGGAGCAAAAGAATTTCCTTTAGCAGTAGTTTCTATAGTGACAGTGTTCTCAAAATCATCTTTATGCAATCAAAAATAACTTGATAGTACAGTGTAGAAATGGAGCTTAATCAGAGTTTTCTATCCTGCAGAAAACTGTTAATGATCTTGAGGAACAAGATTCAATTACATGGAACATTATATTCTAGTTTAAGCAACTGAATATTTATTTGCTCCTGCGAATGAGGTGAGAGCTGACAAAGGCCATCCTCCCCAGCCTCACAACCCCAGCTGAGGTCCCTGATGATCAGCATACTTCTGTGTTTTGAGTCCACAGGTGCTAGATCTGCCTACTCCTTAATTTTTCCTTGGTCTAGTTGCAATTCGGCTCTCTGGTTTTCCTTGGTGTCTGTGGCATTTCTTCTCAACAGAGACACCAGGGAGCTGAGCCTGACTCTGGGGTGGATGGGAAGCAACACATCTTTCTCCTGATCACATGAGCCTGCCTTCACAGCTGGAGGTAAAACCCATAGCCCTCTGCTCTCCTAACCCGCCATTATCCCTTTCTTCAACTGGCATCTCCTGCCAGACATCACCCCTTTCTTCCTCCTCTCTGAAGTTAGTTTCTCTTTCCTCAGCTGGTCCCGCAGCCAAATCAGCAATGAAATCGTGTCCCTTTTCTTACTCTCTTGGCCCCAAACTCCTTTTGTTTCTCTCAGCCCCTGCTCTGTAATGTACACCCTGTTTTCCTCTTGGGGAATTTTTCAGGTGTTTCCTATTCCCACTCCTGTTTCCAGGTCAGGACTAAAGTGATCTTCTTTGTTCTATTTTTTTTTTCAGTCTGACTGTAGAGTTCATCCAGACCCTAAATATTTCAGTTAACTTCTGTCTTTCATTACCTATGGTCTCATCTTACAGACAGAGTGAGCAGTAATTTACAAAGGACTTAGCTGGTTCACAGCTGATTCATTACATGCTGAGGCATTAAATATTGAGCAATTTTACATAATTAACCAGAATTCCTAAATTGCATGCCGGCAGGTTCCTCAGCCAGTCACAGCTGATTATGCTTCAGTTACTGATGAATAGTAGCACTAAAAAAATGATCAGCTTCTTCCCAAGATTGTTTTCACAGGCAAGTCTGTCTATCATGACGCAGCCATTCCAGCAGTGTGCTTATTTAACTGCTTAACCAATTTTACACTCAGAGCTGCAAGATATTGTTAGAGGAATAGTTCACTCATTTTCCACAAAGTTTAATTAAAAAGAACAATGCTATTATATTTTATGTGTATCTATTATGTGTATCTATTTTAATGTCCGCTTGCATATCAGGTTTCATTACTTTTCGTGGTTTTTGTTGTTTGTTTTGCAAACAAGCAAGTCAAGAGTAATTATGAATAATGTAGGTCACCCATGAGAGCTGAGGGGGAGAAATGATCATCAAGTCGTTCTGTTCCTGGAAAGTCAGAGAGAAGCATTTGAACAGTGAAAGCCTCCAAGGTGAAATATGTCCTCGGCTCAAAATTTCTGACAAGCCACCAGCTGTTCAGGGCAAAGAGACCTTTGAGGTATAAACTCGTTCTTTGGGAGGTGTGTGGTCCAGGCCTACCATTGTCCTGTGCAGCTGGAGCCTGCAGGAGCTTGTGCAGCCCTGATGAGGGGACAGGAGTGATGTTTCCTCCCCGTGTTCCCACGTTCAGACCCTGCTCCTGGGGCCACGGTCCCTCTGGAGGAGCACTGGCTGGCAGCTCTGCCTGGGGAAAGCCAAGGGCCTTACTGAGTTTGTACATCCCTCCTGTCTGATGGTGCTGCAAATGGGCTTGCAGGATTATATTGAGGAATTCCTAACTGAAAGATTTACAAAAAACAGTCACTCTGAATAAATGCCTTGGCCTTGTGCTGCAGTTTTGAAAGCATTGCTTTACTTCCAATGAAGCTGCTGCAGGAGGCTTCCCTGCAGGACGAGGCTGCCCTGCATTTTGTTAAAAGTGAGCAGTGTCTCATACTTTCCACCTGCTAGGCAAGCACTAGTCCCCTGGGTTGCCCCTCCTGCCTGGTGCCATTCAGCAGTGCTGGCTTGGTGCTGTTCACAATGACTGAATGTACTCCACTGTCATTTGACTCATAATAGTTGCTGAGGGAGCCACTTGGAGGTATAGAAAGCAACCAAAAAAATTCCAATATTGAAGAAAATACCCATAAAATCAATTCTGTTAATCCTGCAAATTAGCATGAAATGTAATCACTTGCATTCAGACCTAAATATTGGATATTTACTAATTTAATAATTAATATATTAATCCAAGATTTAGTCTGAAGACAGCTAAGAAAATTAGAGTTTGTCTTCTCCGGTTGTTTCTGTCAAGCTTTGACAACTTACTTATGCTTGTCTTTTTTCTAAGTATTGAACTTTAAAGCCTACACTGGTGCCTAGCCCACACTGGCAGATCTTCAAATCAGAGATAAGTCAGTAGGATAAAAATAAACCAGAATGTTTTCTTGTCTTGAATATTGAAGTCCATAGTATAATATTATTCCTTTTTGTCTGTAAAAGATATGAATTATCAATGACCCAAAGGATTTTTTATTCATTAAAATAATTGGTTTTACCTTTCTATTCTTCTAAGGCCAGTGAATTTAAAATTCTTATAATTTTGCCTAAATGAAAACATATATTATGCAGTAGGGAAAAAGATGAATATGTGATTAGTCTATGTTTATCTTACTGTTAAAATAAATCTAAACAAATGGGATTTTTATTGTTGCAGTGCAGACTATCTGGATGGTAAATTATTCTAAATTGGTCATAAACCGCAGCCCGTTCAAGTTTGTTCAGAGAGCATAGGCAAATGTGTAGCTTTTATTATTTTTGAATATAGTTAGGTTTTTTCATTCTTTATAGATTTTCTGGTTATAGGTAATAATTGCAGCTATATATTACTGCTTTGTGTACCTGATATGTCAGCATGATATTATTTAAAGCACCAATGATACTATTTGATTTGAATTTTTAATAACGGAGCACCTTGCAGAAACCACTGCAAGTAAATGATGGTTAAAATTAGATAGATACATAAAGTGAACTCAGTGTCAATTTGTCTTTGAACTCCCGATGCCTACAGTGAGAGGCAACAGTGTGTGACCATAGGATGATTAAACGGTGTATGCTACTTTAATGATGGAGAAAGAACAGTGCATATGTATATATATACACATACACATAAGATGTGAGAAGATGTGAGTACAGACCTTCTTGAGTTGACTTTAGGGCACTTTCTTTGGGTAAAGTGAAGCAATGAACATGCAAAGGTATCAACTTCAGCCACCTGAGCTGGATCTGGCACTGTTGCTGTGCCTCCCCATTAGCTGCTGTGGTCAGATCTAGCATGGTTCATGAGATAATCTGAGATAGTAAATGTGTGGTGGCCTAGAATGAATGGGATCTGTATTCCTCCTTTTTGCAGGTACATTACCTTGCAGAAGCAGCAACTACTTCTCTGTTAAACAATCTGAACTATCCATATCCCCTTTATTCAGTTGCCAGTATGTCAGAAAATAGTATTCTGCCTTGTTAAAAAGTTGATTTGTCTTGCTCTATAGTCAAAATAGCTGACATGAGAAGAAGCAGTTGCCAAGGTAAGGTGAGAGAGGGTGACTAAAGGGCACAAAGGTCAGATCTTTTTGAGAGTTTAATAATTAATAGTGTTGTTTAATCTAGTAGAAATTATAACTAACTGCATAAGTAACTAAATGGTTACTAATATTTATATTCTGCAACATGCTAGGATGCTTCTATAACCTAAAATACAGTGTTATGTTAAATAAGTTTTTTGTCAGGGGGAGATAAAAACATAGCACGTAGCACTCCTATAGTGTTCAACTGGAAGAAACAGTCTTTTGCATGCTTAGAAACTGGTTATTTTAGTGCCTAGAAATGAATTCTGCTGTTAGAGGGATTAGAACAAAGGAAAATAATTTCCTCGGTATGAACCAGTTAGCAACATGTAATACTTCACATTACAAAACCAGTACAACCAGTACAAAACTAGCTATTCAACCCTAAAATACCAGGCTTTGGAATTACTGCTTTCTCAACCTGATGGGGGCTGGATGGGTTGGAGGTGTTTTGTATTATCAGGTTTTGGTGCCACATGTACAGCCAAGCCTGTAAGATTTAACATAGTGATTGCAATATGTCGCATGCATAAATGGGTGTTACTTTGTTCTATTATATGGAATATAACAATCTCATTCAGTTCCTAGTTTTGCTACAAGATACCTTGTGAGTTTTCATTTACCAAGCAAATAAGTGAATGACATTACTTCCTAAGGCCAGGAAGAAAAAATTCTCATAGAAATGTTTTCTGCTGGAAAATGCTGATTCAACTAAATCAAAGCCTTATAAGGGAATATAACTTTTTTTAAAAGGAGTTTTTGCAAAATATTATCAAAATTTTCAATGTTCTTGGCAGATTTGTAATGTATCTAAATAAGATTATTAGAAGGCTGAAAAAATTATTTTGGAATATTTTACTTTGTGAAAATTTCTGATATTTTGTTTTTTCATAGTGATTCATAATGAATACAGTGTTTAATAACTTAGAGCTTTGAAATACATGAACAGCAACATTTTTCACAGAATTACAGAACATGCTGATTTGGAAGGGACCCTCCAGAATCATCAAGTCCAACTCCTGTCTCTGTGTAGAACACCCAGAGTCACGCCATGTGCCTGAGAACATCATCCAAACGCTTCTTGAACTCAGGCAGGCTTGGTGCTGTAACCACTGCCCTGGGGAGCCTGTTCCAGTGTTCAACCACACTCTGAGTAAAAAGCCTTTTCCTGATATCTAACCTAAACCTCCCCTGATTCAGCTTCTTGCTGTTACCCTGAGTCCTGTCATTGGTCACAGGAGTGAAGAGATCGGTACCTGTCCCTTCTCTTCCCCTTGTGAGGAAGCCATAGACTGCAATGAGGTCACCCCTCAGCCTCCTCTTCTCCAGGCTGAACAATCCAAGTGACCTCAGCCGCTCCTCATAAGTCATCCCTTCTAGGCCCTTCACCATCCTTGTAGCCCTCCTCTGGATTTGCTCCAGTAGTTGAATGTCCTTTTTGAACTACGGAACCCAAAACTGCACACAGTACTCGAGGTGAGGCTGCACCATTGCAGAGTAGAGTGGGACAATCACCTCCCTTGACCAGCTGGCAATGTTATACTTGATGCACCCCAGGATGCAGTTGGCCCTTCTGGCTGCCAGGGCACACTGCTGGCTCATATTCAGCTTGTTATTAACCAGGACACCCAGGTCCCTCTCAGCCGTGTTGCTCTCCAGCCACTCATTCTCTAGTCTGTGCATACCACCAGGGATGCCCCATCCCAGGTGCAGAATCTGGCTCTTGCCCTTGTTAGACTTTGTGTGACTGGTGATTGCCTATCTCTCTAATTTGTTGAGGTCTCTCTCTGTAGGGCTTGTCTGCCCTCGAAGGAGTCCACAATTCCTCCTTATTTAGTATCATCTGCAAATTTGCATAGAATTCCTTCGAGTCCTGAGTCCAGATCATTGATGAAGGTGTTGAAGAGAACTGGGCCAAGGATGGAAGCCTGCAGGACCCCACTAGTGACCGGTTTCCAGCCTGATGTTACCCCATTTGTGATCACTCTTTTTGCTCAACCTGTAAGCCAGTTGCTCACCCACTGTATAGCACAGTTGTCCAGCTGTATACAGGACATTTTGTCCAGAAGGATACTGTGAGACACAGTATTGAAAGCTTTGCTGAAGTCCAAAAATATTACATCCACTGGCTTTTGCTAGCCCTGGCCAGCTGTGCAATGATATTTGATAGCAGAGACATTGACATACACATACACAAAATATAATTCTGAAGTAAACAGCTGAGGCTACTCCTGATCTAATTTCCTAATTTAATGTGCTTTCTTTATGCAAATAAACAGCTCCAAATTGGAACTCTCCATGAAACTTTCACATGGAGATGGATCCTGTTCTGTTAACAAGCTCCATGAAGTGATGACTTGTACATAAAAATACATTGTTTCCATCATAACTCAAGAGTCAGATAAATCCTTGCCTTAAGATAATCAGAGATCAATAATGAAAAAGCAACATAAATAAGGAATTTTAAAGGGAGCACTTGTATTACCAGGATGTTGCTCTGAGGAGATATTGGTGGTCTTCAAGCCAACAGTATCCTGGGCTGCATCAAAAGAAGTGTGACCAGCAGGTTGAGGGAGGTGATTCTCTCCCTCTACTCCACTCTTGTGAGACCTCACCTGGAGTACTGTGTCCAGAGCTGGAATCCCCAGCATAAGAAGGACATGGAGCTGTTGGAGTGAGTCCATAGGAGGACCACAAAGATATTCAGGGGGCTGGAGCACCTATCCTATGAAGATAGGCTGAGAGAGTTGGGCTTGTTCAGCCTGGAGAAGAGAAGGCTACAAGGAGACCACCTAGCAGCCTTCCAGTATCTCACGGTGGCCTACAGAAAAGCTGGAGAGGGACTTTTTGCGAGGGCATTTAGTGACAGGACAAGGGGAAATAGTTTCAAGCTAAAGGAAGGTAGATTTATATTTGGTATTAGTAAGAAATTCTTTCCTGTGTGGGTGCTGAGACACTGGCACAGGTTGCCCAGAGAAGCTGTGGCTGCCCCCGCTCTGGCAGTGTTCAAGGCCAGGTTGGACGGGGTTTTGAGCAACCTGGTCTAGTGGGAGGTGTCCCTGCCCATGGCAGAGGGGTTGGAACTTGATGATCTTTAAGGGCCCTTCCAACCCAAACCATTCTATGATTCTATGATTCAAAGTGTGGCACAAAGTCTGAGCAACTGAGACATGTATTACTGACTATTGCTGCAGCTCCAGCAAGTACAGTGAAAGATTTAATGTAAGTTCTTTCCTCCTTTGCCTTGGGAACAACCGTTTGCCTGGAAAACTCTTGGACTAGGCACCAATATACAATTTACCTATTTGACTGATGCATTTTTGTTTAGAAAGACTTGCAGGAGGGAATTGTCACAGGTTTGCAGACACAGATTTCTTCATGAGGGGCATTCTGTTCTTCTGTAACTGACAGTTTGAGTAACACAGGTGTGATCTTCTTCAAGTACTTTTCTCCCTGCTGTTGTCCTGCAGGCAAGTAAACTTGCATGGGCTTCCTCCAGGAATAAATGTTCCTAGTGTGAATTCAGCTGTTCCCAGTCATGAGAGAGAGTCACAGACACCTACCCCAGTGAGCAGGACTTCTGCCTCTGGGCTGTCACCGCTCTCTGTCAATCTCCCCAGTTTCCCCACCGTGCTGTTGTTCCTCAGAGAGCAAGGGAGCTGCTGGTTTATGATTTGGTTTTATTTTCCTCTGTGGGATTCTCCCTAGCAATGTTCAGTGTTTTACTATCTGGCCTATTTCATGTAATATGCTTGCCACCTCTGAAGTGTTTAGCATCCTACAGTATTAGTTCAGCTGAGAGCTATAAACATTTGGGGTAAAATGCCTGGATGCTTTCTAGACTTCTCTTCATGCCTGTATTCCAAATGGGGTACAGACACCAAAGAAACACCCTGAAAGACATGCTTCATATATAAAATGAAATGACTACATATAATTCAGTGTTAAATATACAAAAAGGTATAAAATTGGGTGCCCAAATTTTAGCACATTACGTTATATTTATGCAGTTCAGTCTTCAAAAATAAGCACCGTTTTTCTCTCAGTTATCAACAATTGCTTCTCAAGTGATGTGTTGATGTCTCACAACTCTGAAAAGCAAATTTTTACATGGTGCATGACCATTGCTGCAGCACCTACAAACAGGCAGCAAAGCCTGAAAACACTGATCACAGATTTCCGTGTAAATATTTTCCAGGAAACTTTTCGGGAAAATTATGGTTGCATCAAACAACAGTGACTTAATCTATAAATATGTTAATAGAATATAAACAAGGTCTTAGTTAAGCACTTATGTGAGGAAATGGCAGCATTTGAATTGCAACCTCAGTAACCATTCTCTTCTATGTGTTTCAGTGTGGTAGTACATGGTTCAACTTCTCTTCCTGCCATTTTCATGCTATTTCCAACCAATACAAAGTATCAATTAGTTCTATGGTATGAGTAGTTTCAGTAATTTTTCTATTCCTATCATATCAGCAGAATTTCTCCATCTTTATGGACAGAGCTGTGTATAAATCTTTTCTGAGAATTCTAACACTCTGTTCAGGAGATGTATAGTAAGAGTTTTCATTCAAGCAGTGAATGCTTGAATTGTTAAGGCAAAATGTGATTTTTAATTATTTTTTTTTTTAAGCTGAAAAGAGGTCTTCCATTAGAATTTTGGAGAAAATGAAGTTTGTGTAACTTGATTGCAACCTAAGTATGCAGTCAGGTAGCCAGTACACACGGAAATTTTTAGCTGATGATACTCTGATATTATTGATCTGTGTAATATTTGAACAAGTAGAATTCATCTTGTACAATGGGAGAAATAAGAACAAGAAGACCTTTGTTCTTGAACTTACAAGAGGAGCTTGTGATGCTGTAAGAGAAGATATTATTGTATGTGAATAAAGGTCAAATATTGGGGTTTTGGTCACAAAAATATTTTTACACAAATGCCTTTGGATGGTATTTTTGTTCGTTTGTTAGGAAAAAAAATGTTATAGCACTGTTAGTCATCTTGTAGTTTTCATCTCTGCTCTGAGTGCTCATTTGCTGTGCACAGTTAGCAACTGATGCTCAGGCACTCTATGCAGTGAGGTGATCTTCAGCCACAGGCTTTACAAGCATAGCACTGCTGTTGAGAAAGTTATCATGTGTAGGGTAATGTTTCAGGGGCTTCTAATTGAAAAAGGAGAACTAATTTCTGCTGGGTCGTTCATATCCATTGTTTCAATTACGATTTGAGGGGAGTTGTTATAATGTTTTCCCAAATCACTCTAGAGAGGCCTGTTACAAAATTTAAGCTCTTCATTTAATCCACAGAGGACCCATGGAAGGGTCTTCTGGAGAGTGCCTTTTACTGGATGAGCAGGCCGTTTATATCAGTCGGATAACAATTTTTTTTTCCGAGCTGACAGTTCTGCAGCAGAGCCATTCTAATTTATGGCACTGACGCGAAAGCTTGGAGTAAACCTAACAAGTGACATCAAGAAAATGTATCAGCCATTAGCTGCGTCAGAGGTAACACTGCCATTGCAAATGCAGGCATAGGTACTGCTTTAACAAAGTTGCAAATTTTTTTCAAGGTGACTTGAACTGAAATAGAGTGTTTGATAACGGAAATAAAATCATGTTTAATTCTGAGCTATGTATTTGTACTTTAAATAGTTAATTAATGCCTACCATAGTGATTCAGTTTTTCCGAATGTACTGATTGATATGAAGATCTTAATGTCAGAAATCATTATGTAATACTTAGAAATTATTTTACTTGTTGCATCAAAAATACATATAGTACATGTAGAAAACCAAGGCAGCCTGTCTCTCTGGTTTTGTACCAAGCTGCCATCTCAGTTGAACTGACATTTTAAATCCTCTTTAGCAATATATATAGGATAAATAATAGTATTCTGACACATGAAACATTTCACTAAATTGATATGGCTGCATCACCTCTCTGTGCCAAAGCAAAGGGTCACACTGAGCATATGCAGTATGTTGTGACACCTGAGATGTATTGTTTGGGGTTGTGTTGGTTTTGGGTTTTTTTTGCAGAGCCAACTACAAATAACCTTTTTAAAATAGATATTACTGATTACATAACTGATCTTAATGAAATTGAATAGTTTGAGACTGACAGATCCCTTTTCTATGATGTCATTTGAGAGAGAGGGAATCGATTAGCATGACACACAGGCAGTGTTGCTCAGAGTGTGGTCACTGTTTAACAAAATGAAATACAATCCTGCCTTTGCTTCATACAGACATGGAGAAATACACCACTCTGATATTCTCTTTAACCTTCAGGGGTCTAAGGCAACAACAAATGAAAGAACAGCTAGATAGTGAAAGATAAACTCTGTTGTTGCAAATACATAAAGATACAAATGAAGTACTGAAATAGATGGCTACAAACTCTTCAGAAGAGACAGGAAAGGTAGGAGAGGTGGTGGTGTGGCCCTGTATGTTAGGGAGAGTTTTGATTGCCTAAAGCTTAGTGAAGGTGACAATGGTGTTGAGTGTTTATGGGTAAGAGTCAGAGGCCAGGCCATTAAGGAAGATATCATGGTGGAAGTCTGTTATAGACCACCCAACCAGAATGAAAAGGCAGACAAAACATTCTGCAAGCGGCTGGGAGAAGTCTCACAATTGCTAGCCCTTGTTCTCCTGTGGGACTTCAAATTACCAGATGTCTGCTGGAAATACAATACAGAGGAGAGGAAACAGTCTAGGAGGTTCCTAGAGTGTGTGAAGGATAACTTCCTGATGCAGCTGGTGAGTGAGCCAACTAGGGAAGGCTGGACTTCTTGCTTGTGAACAGAGAAGGACAAGTGAGGGATGTAACAGTTGGAGGCCATCTTGACCGTAGTGATCATGAAACTATAGAGTTTTTGATTCTTAGAGAAGTAAGGAGGGAGGAGAGGAGAACGAGTCCCTCGTGAGGCAGTCTGGAAGGGTAAAGGAATCCAGGAAGGCTGGATGCTCTTTCAGAAGGAAATCATAAAGGCGCAGGAGCAGGCCAGTCTCACGTTCTGCAAGATGAGCCAGCAGAAGACCAGCCTGGCTGAACAGAGACCTTTGGTTGGAACTCAGGAAAAAAAGAGTGAGTTTATGGCCTTTGGAATAAGGGGCAGGCAACTCAGGGGGACCACAAAGGTGTTGGTAGGCTATGCAGGGAGAAAATTAGAAGAGCCAAAGTCCAGTTAGAACTTCATCTCACTATTGTCATAAAAAACAATAAAAAATGTTTCTATAAATATATTAACAACAAAAGGAGAGCTAGGGAGAATGTCCATCCTTTATTGGATGTGGGGAGGAACATAGTGACAAAGGATGAGGAAAAGGCTGAGGTATTTAATGCTTTCTTTGCCTTAGTCTTTAGTAGTAAGACCAGTTGCTCTCCAGGTACACAGCCCCCTTATCTGGAAGACAGGGATGGGGAGCAGTATGAAGCCCCCATAATCCAAGGAGAAATGGTTAGCAACCTGCTGCACCACTTAGACATGCTCAAGACTATGGGGCCAGATGAAATCCACCCGAGGGTACTGAAGGAGCTGGTGAAAGTGCTCAACAAGCCACTTTCCATCATTTATCAACAGTCCTGGATAACCAGGGAGGCCCTGGTTGACTGGAGGTTAGCAAATGTTACACACATTTACAAGAAGGGCTGGAAGGAGGATTGAGGAACTACAGACCTGTCACTCTGACCTCAGAACCAGGGAATGTTATGGAACAGACCATCCGGAGTGCCACCACAGCACATGCAGAACAAGGAGGTCAGGCCCAGTCAGCATGGGTTCGTGAAAGGCAGGTCCTGCTTGACTAACCTGTTCTTCTATGACAAGGTGACACGCTTAGTGGATGAGGGACAGGCTGTAGATGTTGTTTCCCACAGCATTCTCCTGGAGAAACTGGCTGTTCATGGCTTTGATGGGTGTACTCTGCTGGGTAAAATACTGCCTGGGTGTCTTGGCCCAAAGAGTTGTGCTGAATGAAGTTAAATCCAGCTGGTGGCCAGTCACAAGTGGTGTTCCCCAGCGATCAGTATTGGGGCCAGCGTGTTTTAAGTATCTACCAATGATCTGGTCTAGGGGATCAAATGCACTCTCAGTAAATTTGCAGATGACACCAAGTTGGGTGGAAGTGTTGATCTGACTGATCTCTACAGAGGGATCTGGACAGGCTGGATCAATGGGCCAAGGCCAATTGTGTGAGGTTCAATAAGGCCAAGTGCTGAGTCCTGCACTTGGATCACAACAACCCCATACAACACAAGGTGTTGGTCAGCAGCTGAATATGAGCCAGCAGTGTGCCCAGGTGGCCAAGAAGGCCAAAAACATCCTGGTCTGTATCACAGTGTGGCCAGCAGAACTACAGAAATGAGAGTCCCCCTGTACTTGGCACTGGTGAGGCCGCACCTCGAACACTGTGTTTAGTTTTGAGCCCCTCACTACAAGAAGGACATTAAGGTTCTGGAGAGTGTCCAAAGAAGGGCAACAAAGCTGGTGAATATTGATATATCCGGTGAATGTGTAGAATAAATTCCCTGATAGAAATAGAAACTGAGAACAAGAGGTTCAGAATGGAACTTGGATTTCTAAGTGGAACATATAATGAACATTCCAAATATGTATCTTAAATTCTGTCCATTATGCTTTATGAATATCAGTTAGGAAAAAAAAAAGAAGTTTAGCTTATGCTGGGAGATAAAAAGGAAGCAAATCTGAGTGAATGTGGGGGTTTTGTGCATAATAGGACCACCAATTCAACTTACTTCTATCAAACATGAAGTCTCCATAGGTTTTTCAGAAAAAAGAATGCTTCATAAATATCTTGAGTTATTGTTACTGTTTTGGTAAAATCTGAAGAATTTACTTGTACATTTTCTGATAGAAATTAAAAATTGCTATCATTTTTCTCAGAAACCTTTTAATGTCCTGTTTTTATCCTTCGTTTTCTAGCATATGTCAAAACCATGTGCTTATCAATGAATATTTTACTCAGTTTGATTTATCAGATTTTATAAGTTTATTTCTACAAAAATTATTTACCTTCAACAACATGGCAGTATACACATATTTTGGAATATCTGAATGCATAGTCACAGTGATTTCTCCATTTCACTGAAAACTGCAAAGAGTGAATATTATCTGAAATACCTGGTGTGATGCAATGATCTCGGTGAAACTGTGTAACTTAAAAGTTAGTGGAAATTATTTTGATCAAGTTTTTCCCCATTTTTTCTTTCACCTGCTTGGAAGTGTTGCAATGAAGTTTTGCTGGGTTCTGCTGAGGTGTAATCTGAAAGAAGTGTCCTCCACCCACAGTGCATGGAAATAAAAGAATGTGCAGGTCAGAAAAGGCAGAATATTAGCTTTTTTGCTCTTTAGCTAAGGTCTCAACACTTCAGAGCAACAATTACAAAAAAAAAAGTCCTTTTTACTGCCAGCAGAGAAAATTGTCTATTTTGGGCAGATTCCTTGGGAAACTTAGCTGCAAGAATCTAGAAAATGTCTATCAAGAACATACAGACTGTGATTGGGTTTGTTGTTTGTTTGTTTGTTTTATTTTCTTCTGGTCACAGTTTGGGCAGATTTTCAACATAGATAAAGGTATGTTTTCTAACACAGAGCTACCCTTCTTGCAACTTCTCTCAAGAGTTTTCAAGAACTTTTTTTTATACCATTAAATAAGATGATGTTGCTATTATAATTTCATACTCAGAAATGGCTCTACTCTTTTGACTGAAATAAAAACAGTAATTATTAAGCTGGTCTGAGTCATATACTTGACATTGATACTGCTTTTGGTATATGTACTGAAAACAGATTTCTGTAATGGGACATCGGATTCCATAATGTCTGGTGACATTAAGAGCCTCACCTGCAATGCACTAAAATAATTTTGATATAGAAACTCTTAATCAAACTGTATTCCTTAATGAATTTATCCAAACTGAATCTTGTTTAACTCCCAGATTTGGGGCTTTTAACATAATAATTCCACCTGGCTCCTAATGTTTGTTATAACCCTTCCTTATCCATCAATGTGTGGAGTAAAAGTCATTTGGGTGTATATATGAAAATATTTCTGACAGGAGCAGAGGCTCGCTTGTGATTAATAGGTTTAATATTTGGGTCTCTGATAGGAGTGGAGATGATGCTTCAGGTTATTGATATACTTCTAACATAGATATCGTCTGTGGTAGGTGTTACACTTTGATCACTTACTTCCATTTGCTTGCTATTCATCTTGATCTGTTTAGGCCATTTGCCACTGGATTACATTATCTTTCAGTCTACTTCGGAATTCTCACCCATGTAAATGTATTTTCATGTCACATCAGCTTTGTGCCCTTATATATAATTTATTTCCAATTTAGTTTTCTCTAGAAATATGTCTGAACTGTATCAAATATCAAGTTTTACTCAACTGGCTTGAATGGCCTTATTTCAGTCTTTGTTATGAAACATAATTTATTTCTAAAATATTATGGGAATTTTCAAGTTGTGATGTAAATATGCTATTTTTCTGCTACATTTCCTGATCTATTGCAATGCCTGCCAAACTGAAATGAGAGGTCTTAAGAGCTGTGGTGTTCATCCCAGGCTTGGGCATTCATCACCTGTCCCAGGGAATGTAATGAATAAGTTTGACTGCCTTCCAGCCCACTTAAACACCAGGAAGGTTCTGAGATTCATTCCCATTTCAGTATTTATAACAGGTACTGTTCTGAGTTTTGGGGTACCTAAGTTAACAAAAAACACATTTGATGAAAGAGGATGTGCTTTGAATGACCAGGTTTTGCATAGCTTTAAATACCTCTGTGAAACTGGAAGTCAGGGCCAGAAAGTGCTTTCCTAGACAGGGTTGGAGAACTAAGATAGAAAGACAAATCTTTAGCATGTTATTTTTCTTTTTTGTCCAGTAAGCATCTAGTGTGAAGTGCATAAATTCATGCTCATCTCCCACTCATCAGTTAACCTTGCTAGTAGCACTAGATTGCAGTTAAACCAATTTTTTTTGTCTTGTTCTCCTGGCTCTGTGAAACTTATCTTTCTGGAAACACAAGGACACATCTTCAACAGAAGGGGTAAAATGTGCTGCTATCCAGAACATTCTTCTCCCTCAGCCTGTACCCAATAATATTCTGTTCTGAGATTTGGGATCTTGGGGTTCAAACCCCTTTGGCTATCACCTGTCACATCAAGTATCATACCAGGCATCACCTCAGGCCCCTCAGTCTATCTCCTGAGGTGACTCACCTGTTACCTCAGCTAACAAGGACTCTGATGAGTTTGCTCCATAGCATATCTTTAGGCATTTAAGATGTCTGAAGCACCTCAGCAAATTTGGTCAGAGCTTTCCTGGTTGTTCTCCTGAACTTAAGCTTCTTGGAGCTGTTAAAAACATGATTTGGATTGCTGACCCTCATCTAGATAAAAATTGCCATGCTTTGGAAAAAGCCATCAGTTGTAGATTTAGTCTTCATTCTTTAAAACACAATCATGATCAGTATTCTTTAATTTTTAGATGCATTGACCAGTATAGCACTGGCAACTGTCCAAAGTTTGTCCCCTGGAAGCCTTTTTCTTTTAATTTGTAGAACTTCAAGGTTTTTTTCTCACTTGCAGAGTAATTAGTGTTGGCTTATTATCAAAGAACATAACACCAGGTAGAATAGTTCCCATGTTTGCTGTTATGATTACTCAGTGTCATTCATCTCTGAAGCACTCCTAAATCTGTGTATTGTAATAAGAACAAGATGAAAAGAACTTCAAATGAAGGTTCAGATGAGAAAATTCTTAATTTAATATTTGAGAACTCATTTCTCCCAGACTGGTAATGCCACTTTAATTAAGAAGGTCACTAAATTAAAATGACCGAAGTTGCAGCAGGTGGCCATTTTATAATGTACATTCTTCTTTATGGGTTTAGAGAAAGAGATAAACTGCTTTAGGATTGTTCCTCAAGCTTTGTTCACTCTAATGACAGCTGACTTATATGTATGTATTTATCAGTTAGGACTGATGGTTGTTTTTTAAAAAATGCATAATTAAAATTCATTTGTTCAATGCTGCTTTCAAGAATTCTCACGTCTTAGTTAATTTTTTCATGCAATTATTGCCTCCAGAACAATTTCAACCATCTTTATCATGGCTTTCATTCCACATTTTAAGAATGGGAAGAATCTGCTTAGAACAATTTGTACTTTGCATCCTTTGTTTTCATTCTTACTGCCTTGATAGGAAATTAAAAAGTAAGGATTCACACAGGGTTCCATTAGCAAAAAGCATGTCCACGTCTTTCATGTTGTTCACAATGGACTTGTTTTTAGTATTGAAACAGCTATAATAACTTTTCCCTTTTGTAGGCAATTGAAACATATATTGTGAATTGTTGCACAAAACACTTTTAAAGCAAAACTTCACCGCTGAGCATTATGAAATATGTTTTAGAGAATAACATTGAAATAGAAAATTGTGATAAAAAAGAGATCACCTTTTTTCTGTCTTGACATTAGTCATTATTGAATTAGAGATTAGTTTTTCTCCTCCTGCTATAACAACACAAAGTTTGGAGATGCTCAAGTAAAGAAAACAGCATGAATGTGTATTGATATCAGGTAAAAATGGAAACTAGTGTTAGCCCTTGGACTTTCTCATGTTTTCTTGCTGGACTTCCAGTTGTCAGCTACTTACAGTTCGTCAGTGGGATGGACCATGAGAGATTTGTCCTATTCTTCTGGTGAAAAAAGCTTTAATAATCTGGGAAAGTTCAAAATGGTTAAGAAAAGTTCAGAAAGCTTGTGATGGAAAGCTTACAAAGTTCATATTCTTTGCAGAGGAAAATGTTCATAGTTGGAGAACTTTTAGCAGGATTCATAAAGAAATACTGTAACATCCTGAAACAAAAGATTTATTTTCATCTTCCTTTTACTGAAATTGGGAAAGAGAAAAACAAAATAGAAATAAAAACTCTACCAATTTAAGAACAGTATTCAAAAATTAAAGAAATGCAGGCTGAACAAGCCAAAATACATTGACTTAGAGAAATGTGGCTGGGTCAATAATATTGCTTCTCTTCTGTCATTAAATAATACAAAGAAAAAAGTATCGGCAAAAAGACTGCCCTAGAGTTAATCACTGATGACATTCATTACTGGGCAAAGGATCATCCTGAGTCTGTGTACCACAGAAAGCCACATACAAGCATTATATTGACCCCATGACTTTCCCCTATAGAATATCCTTGCATAAATGTGTCCAGATGGAACAAACAGCACCTCCATAGCCTCTTCTGTCTGAGAGTGGTTTCCCTACATCTCCCTGATTAAACTTCCCAGCTGCGTGTTGCCAACATCAGTGGCACATGCACATAGCATATGGCCAAAGGATAGGTAGGTGTCCAGGGGGGGCTGTGACCCACAGGGGAATGCAGGGGTGGGAGTAGGGGCAGCAACAGGGAGAGGACCAGAGGTAGGGTGGAACAGAGATGGGAATGTTACCATGGCAACAGATGGAGTGCCTTCCTCACTTGGGTTGGAGATGCAGCTGTTCTTACTTCTAATTACCTGCCTGGTGCTGGGGGATTTAGGCACAATGTACCAGGAGTGCCTGTGTTATCACCTACATATATTACCTATTTCATTTGTAGTTGGAAAGTGAAACTGCACTGGAGATAAAGTGTTTTTCCCATGCAAGCTACACCCCTTTTAATCTCTTTTGATTGACAAGCGTATAACCAGTTCACAGATAGTAGCAGAATTAATTTTATTTTTTCAAATATAGTGTAAAACACTGTATTCTGGTATCAGTTATTATTCTTAGTGCTAGAAAAGGTGCTGAGTTAGGGAAAGAGTTTAAACTGTGTTAGGTCATGAGTTTGTTGTACACATGACTACATGACTATATTTCAGTTTCCCTAATGAACTTTGCAAAATTGATCTTACAATTCTTTATTATTTTTTCTCCGATGATATCAAATATCGAAAATTTCTGGTAGGCTTCTTTTGAGTTTCCCCAGCTGGGGAGTAATGTAGTTTGTGAGTATAAAAGTATAAGTATATATAAAATGAAGAGGAGAACAGACTGGATTCCTGAAATTGCTATCATTGAATGGCCCAGTGAATGGCAATCCAGCCTTCTGCTGTTTCATCTGGTGTCACTTTTCCCCCAGACTAGGGACAAGGAAGAATTACCAGTGTCAACAGTTGATTTAATATGAGTGTTATATAAAAAATGAATGGACAGAAATCTAGTGGGAGCTGGAATTCTATCAACGTTGGCTTGAAAAGTAGAGTCTCAAAGGGAGACAGCTATTTTGAGTGTCAAACCACCTAATGCAAGAAAGCTTGGTAGGAGGCATAACCTGGATGAGTGGAGTCCAGGGATTACCTTGGAGATACCCACAAAACCAAATCAAATTAATAAAAAAATTGTAAAAATGCCCAAGAGGTGAAGAAACTGATGCAAAGATAGGCCTCCAGATACTTACCCTATTGAAATGTCTCTGTGCTTGTGTTGTGAAGCCTAGATGAAGCCTGAAGTCATTTGCCTGCTGTATTTTCCTCTGAAGAGGTAAGCTGTGAACTGGAGGGTCCTCAGCTTGGAAATGTGGGAAGGCTAGACTCAGCCTGCTGAAGGCAGCCAGCACAGCCTTAGTGGTTATATATTTTGAATATGGAGTCTCAGCCTCCTCTCAGAGCATACATCCAATCATGCAGAAGCAGAGAAGGGTCTGGTTTTCCCTGGGCCAGCAGTGCAGGGCTGCAGAGCTGCCCTGACTCCTCTGGAGGTCAAGAGCAAGAAAGGCTTGAGTACAACTGAGACTCATTACAGAGTGTTTCTCCGTGCCTATGTAGTAAAACAATTTTGTTATCATTTTTAGAGCAGTTAAGCATTTTCATTTTCCTCAAATGCAAAAGACAGTTTTTACAAGTGAGCTTTTTCTACTACTTGGTGCCCAGTTGGCTTTTTTCTGCATCATTTTTTTAATGACAGTAACACCTATTCACATCCTGTGGATACAGGATATAGCTCCCTTACCATTGCTTCACTTCTTTACTTGATTTCTGTCATCCAGCACTTTATGCTTTCCTTTTGGATCCTATTTGTGTCGTAATTAATTTAGACTTTGTGACCTGGGTATGTCTATTCTGCTAAATCAAAGATGTCTAGGGACCAATACTTGTCCCCAAGATTGAGTGGCACCAACCGGTGTATGTCTACATTTCTTAGTTTTAGCTACATCTGTGGCAGATTTACCTTGGAAGGAACAGGAGAAGGTAGTCAGCTGACAATGAAACGTGATTTTTTGGGTGTGAGGTTCTTGACCTATGTTTGTAGTTTCCTTTTATTCAACTATGGGGATACAATCACTGAGTTAGTACTTCTTTCGAGGAAAAGCACAACAAATGCTGATGTGTATGTATTTATTTATTTTTACCTTTGAAAATGTTCACTGATGAGTGGCAGGATGGCTTCAAATGGGAGAGGGTTTGAAAGAATGAGATTTAATTCCCCAGTGAACTATAGTTTTCCTGCACAACCCTAGAGAAGGCACTGATGTCCTCAATATCTCATCTTCTGAGAAAGAAAAAGAAGGTTGTAGCACTATATTTTTTTCCCAACCAGAGTGTTGCAAGGATAAGACAGCAAATTTCTGGGACACTTGGATAGTACAGTAGAATGGTATATGGGTTCTTAAGATATAACATAGCCTCAGGAGATACCCTAAAAATGACACTGGAGGGGAACAGTTGTAACAGGACTTTTCACCCATCCGATTTTGCTGTTTCCTTACGAAGTTTTCCTTTCCATCTTTCCTCTCACTCCTGATTCTTCGTGAGACCTTCACTGTACCTGATCCTTCAGCCTGAGATGGGTGTCTGGTTTTTCATCACTGCCCTGTTTCCCACTCCTTTACAGCTGTTCTTGTGCTAAGTGACAGTATGCACAAAAACATTGTGGCAACCTCTGCTTCCCCAGCTTGACAATGACATAAATAATGTTTCAAAATGTTCTTCCACTTCTTTGGCCAAAAGGCCCTCTCTCCATCATTAAAACAAACTCTTTAATACAGAGATTAAGTGCATAAACTCTTATTGTGTGCACTCTTTGAGAGTACATTTTCATGAACAGGAAAGTTTAGCTTCTGTTTTGAATAAGCTTAAACCTCAAGACCGATGCTTATAAAGCTGATACATCTTTTGTTGTAATATGTGAAAACTATTGAGTATCCTTATAATTTGTTTTATATTTTTCCTATATCAAATATTCTTAGGAGACCTTAATAAGTGTACTGTATTAAGTACAGCAATTAACATATGTTCACAGAGTTAATTTTCTCTTTCTTTGTTTCTTCTGTTCAGTGATTATTCATTACTATTTCTTTACTATTTCCATAGGAGTTCAGTTTGTCCTTGTGCATTTGTCTTATTAAGTTCACAAGTTCACAACCTTAGTTTCTTATCACATCAAATTATGTGTTCAGAATCTCTCTCACTGTGTGTCTGTGTGTCTGTGTGAATAAATTTTAACCTGTCTGCAGTTTTAGTAAAGCCTTAAGTTACAGGCTTGAGTAGGCACTGTACTATCTGTCAATCCCAACAACATTGTTTGTTCCAGCAGCAATCTCCCTAGATGTGACTGTTCTGATTAGAATTTTGAGTTATATTGCCCACCACCATGTATTGTCCACCTCTACTTCCCTTGCAAATTCCTTGCATGCTTTGTACATTCTTTTTTCTAAAGTAGCCCAGTTTAAGAAGATACAGTCATGCCTTGTCAAAGACAGAGCTTCTCATCAGGCTCTTTCTGCAACATCCTAGGCTTCTTGACACATCAAGAGAAGAGGATGTTGAAGCGCAGTTGTGGTGTGATCATGGCCAGCAGAAGAGTCCTGAAAGAATTGGGGTGCGGAGGAATGATCCTAATCTAAACTGGACTCTAAATATTTAGGTATTTTCAGTTGATTAAGTACCAGCCTCATACAAATCCCAGTAATAAATTTAATCAGACAGCCTAGATCACTGATCAAGATATAGGCTCTAGAATGGAAAAAAACCCCAACATTTTTGAAGAGTTCAAGAAACAATCCTGAATTGATCCAAAGAGACAGCAATAGATCCCCAAAGGCTTCTGACAGTATGAGGTGACCATGCATTGTCTGCTAAGCAATAGTAAGAACCTGAAAAGTATCATGCCAGAAATTCTTGCATTTTTTCCAAGGACAAGACTCTTGACACTGTTGTTGTTGTTACTGGTTTTGTGAGGAATTGTGAAAATGCAGAAAATGAGAAGGTTGCAGCAGAAGCAACAAAGGCATACCGTACTATTATCCATAGTCATTCAAATAGATCACCCAGCTGCGACAGACAATTAAGTTGTATTTTCCAGGATTAACCCACAGCTAAAATGATACATCATGGTAGGAGAAAAGCTTCATGTATTGCCAACAACATGTTAGCTCCTCTTTTGATTGAGAAAACAATGAAAGAATTGGTGGAAAAACATATTTTTCTCTGTGACTACAGATGCCTCAAACCATGGCACTTTCAAGGTGTTTCCAATCGTTAAACATTCCTACACAGTTGAATAGCAAATAATTCACTTCTGGCTTTATTATGTGCAAGGCACTAATGAAACCACATTAGGAGTATTTGAAAATGTAACAATTATGCTAAAATTAAGTGGTGGGAACTCTGACTATGTACAGTTATTTGCAGCTAAGACTGTTGTCAAATCTGGGTAATGTCCCCCTGTCCAGAAATCAATAGGAAGTAAGAAAGAAAAATTGTCTCTGACTTATTGCTATGTACACAACCACAAAACATAAAAATACCATCTAATTAAACCATAATTTTATTTTTTAATCAGTCACTTGTCCTCATCTTATTCAGTCATTTTTCTCAGCAAGTTTCAGATTTAAAGGAGAGCTTATAAAATTTGAATGGGAAGAAACGTTCTTCATGAGACAATTATTTGCATACGATATAGATAAAAGGACCATAAACTTTGTTTCTTGGTTTTAGAAGTTAGTTTTGGAAATCAAGTGATCATTGTCAAATGTCAGTTTTAAAATCCCATTTTCAAAGATGGCCTTGTTGAGGTAATAAGTTTTCAGTGACAGAATGTTACTTATTATTTTGCAATTGTATTGAGTGTTTCTTGCAAGTATAAGAGTTGCAAGTAGAGCAAACTGGCTTTTTACGTGGTTAAATGTGTAAGATAATCCATTCATTTAAGAGTAAGATGCAAAAAAGAACTGATGACAAATTCTTTGGTCATAAGCTAGTCATATTTGGAAGAAAAAAAATAAGACATTTCACTCAGAGGTACACACTAGCTGCCAGAAACAAGGCTTTATATTTTCATATGATGATCAAACAACATTCAAATACACTGATTTAATTTTACTGAAAAGCATTAGTCTTTCAAGAAACAGTAAAAAATATTGATAATTTAAAATTTCTTAAAAGGCCTGATGTTACGTAGTTAGAGATTCAGCTGAGTACTTTGATATGTCAGGAGTCTTCGACTGGGAAACGTTCTTACATTCTAGTTTCATATTCTTGCTCTTTCAATTTCTTAAAATTGTTTACTTTATTAAAAAAACATTTTCCTTATGTAATAAGATTTGGACAGATTGTGGAATCCTCAAACAGATATCATCTTTACTAAAATTTTAAATGTGAGGAATTTAACATATGACATGATTTGCAAATTTATTTTTAAAGCCAAACACAATGAAATCTATTTGATAATAAATTATTCTTCTATCAATCCCTTCAAATTTATAAATCAATTTTGTATCAGAGAAATTTAATATTATTTCAGAAATATGTGATGTACTAAAGGAAATAGTATTTCCCTAGAATTTCCCTTCATATTAACTTGTAGACTTATTTTTCCCCTTAGAGTTGTCTGTTACTTCTTCTCAAGGAAAATGTCTTTTCAGAATTGTGACTGCTCTGGAGTGTAGCTTCATTTAATTCATTCAGGCGCAGTGTGAGTATGTGGCATAAGTAGGAAAAATCTTCAGTCTGTTTCAGTAGCATGGCAAATTAGGTGCCTGTAAGACAAGAAAACTTAGTGACAGAACACTTTACTGCATATGACTTTGTCATCATTTCAAGGAGAACATAGTTTCACCTTTCTGCTGCTGGGAAGAAGTCTTATTGAAAATTTTGGTGGTTTTTATTTCTTCCTGTTTTCTTTATAGTCGTCAATGGTTATTGTCAAAAAGTAAAAAGGAAAAGAAAAAATCAGAAGGATATTAATGTTTCTGGTGCAGTGGTGGACCAGAACATAAAGAATATTATTACATTTGTAGGATGTTGCTTCATCTGAGGTATCATTTTGCTGAAACCTGATGTCCTACCTGAACTCTTTAAGTGCAACCGTTTCATTTCATAAAGACCTAAAATCACATGTATTAGCTAGCAACTAAAAAACATTCCTCCATTCCATTCCATTCCATTCCCTTTGTATGAGATCAACATAGAAACCTTACTTCTGGAAGTTTCTTGGTGGATGCCATATTTTGGAGATGACTGTACCTGCTTTGTGCAAAGCAGTGTATGGAAGCTGTTGACTTCACTGGGAACTTAGAGTCTGTTGTTAGTGAATATAAAGATAATTTTCCTGAAGTGTGCAGAGGTTTAGCTCCATTAGAAGTGAGGAACTGAATGCCAGTTTCAAAAGTGACCTCTGTCCACTCCTAGTAGAGTGAATATATGAATATCATACTCCGTTATCCACTTGTTTGAAGACTGAAGCAATTCCAAAGATTAATGTAAAGGATGTACTGATCTAACATAAACTTCTAAAAAGAATTAATAGAGAGAATAAAAAGGTTAAAATTGCAAGACATTATAAAAGTAAATGTTTATTTTTACTCAGAAAATTTTGTTTTGTAATTTGTACATTCTCACTGAACATTGCAAATACTTTAAATAAAAAAATAGGGGTAAAGTGTTGGAAAAGTCAATGTAAATAATTTCAAAGAGCTTTGGCTTTTCTTTTAAAAATGTGGCTTTGTTTTTATAACCTCAGTTTACAAAAAGTTATGCATTTTTTAAAGAACCAAATAACTCAGAAGATCTGTGAATCATTTCATTTGAGTTAAAATGCTATTATTAAGGTGCATAGAGTGACAGTGACCCATTGCAGAGTTATTTTGAGGAACAATCATTGCTGGTATGTTCTAGTCGCAGTAATTAGTAAAGAAGATACAAAATCGGAGTTGGACAGTGGTGTTAGCATAGCCAGCTTCCTCAGCCACAGTATTTTACCACAATGTTATATCTATACTGTTTCTGGTGTCCACTTTGCTCAGATCTAGCTGCAGTACCTTCTCAAGACACTGTATTATGGAACTCTTTCCTTTGGCAGGTAGAAATACTAAATATCCTAAATCCTAAAATCCTAAATATCATGAAATGTGTATGATATATTAGAAGGGAATTATGGCTGCTCCTAAATTTAGTCAAAATAAAGCATTCATGTAAAATAACCTCAAATATGAATATCAGGCAAAAACTTACCCTGTGAAAAGACAGCATTGTCATTAGCTAGCTGTATAGAAATGGTCTTTGGTTCTATAAATACTGATTCTCACATGTGAGCTAAAAAAAGCAACTCTACTCACTCAGCATTTGGAGAAACCCATAGACATGTTTGGCATATTCCTCTGTATAGAAGCTGAATGTGCCAAACTCTTGTTACTGGACTTTCAAGGACTACAATGATACAGAGCTGATTGCAAAGAGACAAGATCAGCACTCCATCATCTTAAAACTGGTGAATTAATGGTGTCCCTTTTGAATAATAAGGGTACACTGTGTACACTACATTGCATCTTTTAAGTGTGTGGAGGTGTGCAACCTCGTATTCATTGAGATGAAAGGAAAGTCTCTTCAGATTCAAATTTGTCAGCTTCCCTGAGAAAATAAAGCTAATAATACAATGATAAATGGTAGTGAGATTGGCTATGGAGAAAAATGGTCCTTAACGCGTTTGGCTAGGTGGCTAGGCTTTAATTCCTAAGGTAATCTATTACCTGGTATTTGGATACATGTTAGCACCACTTATACACCTATTGATCATTGGCCATCTAGAGATGAGAGGTCCAGAGTATGTTTTGGACTAGGATCACAGAGTCAGTTGATTAGGTTTCCTGGTTACCACATCAGCTTTGGAAGCGTAGCCTGACAAAAACATAATATCACAGGAGAACTAGATGGCTCTTAGCAAAAATGCTGTCCTCAGTTCAGACTACAAGCTCTCCTATCTATAAATAATAATAAAAAAACCCCATATAATTTGTATAATAGCATTTCTTTTTACACCTTCCCTTTTAAAACTTAGGAATAGACCAGCAAAAATGCAATAAAAGCAAGTTCAGAGTGGTCAAAGGCGAAAGGATACCAGACTTTCTACACAGCCTTAATTCTCCTTTGTTCAGATACACCAAGAATGTGTCTACCAGGGGACCTAAAGAAATGTTTTCCTCTGAATTATTCCCAGCCCCTGTATTAACCTGCATTGTAGAGAATATGCTTTGTGTGACATCAGTAAATGCCATCCCTGTCATGGATGCTGTCAGACCTGTGATACTGAGAGTGTCTTATGACATGGTCAGATGGTTGTTTCCACAGGATTCACAGGTAGAGCAGTCTGGAAGGAGGAAGAGGAACATAAGCAAATCAAATGTGACCTTCTCAGCCCCCAGTGGATAGAATTCACAATTTAAATACTGATTCTTACACAGTTTCTGCCATGGGGTATTAAATGTATAAATCAGCATGTTTGTATGCTCACCGTCATTTTGCCTGTTTGTCCACGTGTATTCTAATATCTAATACTTACTGTGACTGCTTCCCTACAGAAATACAGCAGTAAACACAGAGTGAAAGAAAGGATGAGATTCATGTTATTTATGATACTAGCCTATTCAGGGCAGTAAGCTAGTAACTGCTCAGATCTTTGTATCTGGGACACATGTGGTTTCGGTAAAGAAGCACAAACATACCTTTTCAATTATGCTGTAGTGTGGCCCGAAAACAAGTGCCTGAATAATTGATAACAAACAGAACAATTGATTCAATAAACAAATAAATATATTTTCACAACCTCCTCTCTAAAAGGCATTTCCATAATCAGGAGAATTTACCATTCTCCATCTTACATGTGTTGCTCCTGTACATCTTTCACAACTCTTTTATCAGTCTGCTCAAGGACAAAGAAGTCTCTGCAAACTGTATCTTGTAGCTGTGACTTTTCAGAAACAATGGTAAAGAACATGCTAGTGCAGAAAGTGTTATGGCACAGGACCAAGGCAAGTGAGATGTTTGGCCTGTTTTCTAAAGTAGCTAGAGGGGGAAAAAAAAAAGGAAAAAAATGGGAAAAAAATAAAATATCTCCATTGGCCTTAATGTATCCTACTGCTCTACACCTGAATAGATCTTATCAAACACCAAATAGTTGTGGGAAGTATGGAACTGATTTCAATTTGCTTATCATGCTTTCATTTCAGGAATATCAAATTGATATATTTTTTGCCCAGACGTGGACAGACAGCCGTCTTCGCTTCAACAGCACCATGAAGATACTGACTCTGAACAGCAACATGGTTGGCCTGATCTGGATCCCAGACACAATATTCCGTAACTCGAAGACAGCAGAGGCTCACTGGATCACCACCCCCAACCAGCTTCTCCGCATATGGAATGACGGCAAGATCTTGTACACCCTCAGGTGAGCACTCAGAGAAGTGCAGGTCTGAAAGTTTCTCCTGCTTCTGGCGTAGTAGTAGTAATTTTTAGCAGTATCTTTGTTTTGCTCTGCTGTTTTCTTATTATTGCTTACCTGACAAAGCTTGACAAATACTGAAATACTCAGGTGTAAGTACAGCCAAGTTTAAAAAACAAAATCTTGTCTTTCTAGAAAAGAAACTTTGAGAATTGGAAGTAAGTCTCTTCAAATTGTAAAAGTTTGGCTTTTTAGTGCTTGTAATAAAATCAGGAGCATGTAAACCCGTAAAATCTATTAGAGACCTTTCTGGTCAGTTAGATGCAGGACTGGATAAAGTATTTCTAGATTCATGCCAGTAAGGATATTTGATTCTTCAAATAAGTCATGCTGAAAGATAGTCTGTCACATCTCATCACAAGGGTGAATTGCTGGAGGAAAGGCTTTTAGAGTTTTTTCTAATCTTCGTGATATACCGTCAACTATATGGTACTAGAAATACTGTATATATTTGCATAAAAAAAGCCTGTGGAAATAAAAATATGTGTTTACTTATGGAAGAGACAAATTGCTCAGGAGAGAGTTTTGCCATAAGCCATATTCCACATGGCAAACCTTTTCAGAAACATCCCTTTCATGCTACATTTTTTTCAGTGCTTGTGTTCAGCCCTCTCGGTGGAACAGCTTATTCTGATCATGCTTGCAATTGCAGTTAAACTTCAATAGCAAATCTTTGGCAAACAATAAGAAAGGAATTAACCAACTGGAAATCCTACTGACATTTTTAGTGCCCTTCCCTTTTTAGACTTGCTCCACTGTGACAGAGCTTTTGCTTATTTCAGTAGCCTTTAGCTAAAGGCTTCAGTGATTAGGATGTCAACTCCAATACCTTCTTGGTTGGGTTGTTGGGTGTTTTTCTTATTTTTTCTGTTAAGTCTTATTTCAGTATTTCAGGGCAAGTTAAGTATCTACCTAATAGTAGTTAGACTTACATATCTATCACTAAAGAAACGCTTTGTTGCATGGATTGCAAACTTTGTTCAAAACAGCTAAAAAAAAGGTAATACTTCCCCCAGTGGGTTGTTTGAATGAGCATTTTTAGTTTGTGAAAGATGTTTTGAGTCCTTTTTGCCCATTCAGGTTAGCCTCCTTGTTACATAGAAGGAGCTGTTAAAATGGTCATTGTTCATTGATAACCTGACCAAGATGAAGAAGTCG
>VZRW01010349.1:0-20368 GCA_013398125.1 Aegotheles bennettii
AGCCACTCCAAGGTTTTTTTTGCTGACTGTTGCCAGGACACCTGGCCCAGGTAACCCTATCTGTTGCTGAATCCAGCCTGGGACTTTTCTGGTCTGGACATAATTACCACCTGGGAAGTGTGGGCTCTATATTTGTATACTAATTTATATATCTCAATATATTTGCATCTATGTTTATAATTCAACGTTTTTATTAGTATTATTGATATATTTTTCTGCTTTGTTAAAATTGTTCTAGATTTTTTTTCCAACCTCAAAGTCTCTCTCACTTAGTCCCCTGTTATTTTCCCCTGGGAGGTTGGTGGGGAGATAACAGAACATCTGTCACCCTGTTATTGGCCAAACCCAAGACATCCACTATTTTAATCACCTTTTCTTTCTGCTTTTAGCACACAGATTCCTTATTCTTGTCATTCAGCAATGGGAGATTGTTCACCTCCCCAGGCTGTCCTTTAATATTTAGAAGACCTTATAGCTCAAAATGACACCAGAGGCAGCTTTAAGAAGTACCTGTCTAACATCAGATAGGTGTTACGTTTGAAATTATATTCAGGTTTTATAGTCAAATGATTTTGTTGCAGGAATTGATGATCTCCGTTTAATATCAGGTTACATGCACATCCTCTAATCAAATTTGAATCCATAAAAGTTAAAAATATTAGCTTGTAAAATTGTTGTGGTGTCAAAAGTTTAAAGATCAATTTTTATAATGAGTTCCTGCTTTATGGCTTTTTTTTTCCGCTTCCAACATTCAGGTGTAGATTTACAAATCACAGCTTAACCTCTCAAAGTAACTCTGTGTCTAAACATCCCCATTTGTTTTCACTTAATTGCAACGTATTTTTCCTGTAGAAACGACTAAGTGAAAAAACAGCTCTTGCGTTTTAACTTTCGTTAATACATGACACACAGAGAGTGAGAAGTTTGAAAAGCTCTTGTATTAATTTTAATTTGTCCTGTAACAAAGTACTATGAAAGATTTTGAAATAAATTCCTCCCTTCCATCACATGTTGGTTGTTCAGATTCCTCCAGTTTTTCCTTTCTCTGTCTCCTGGAATAGGACCTTCTGATTTAAGCACTGACTACTCAACACATACATGCCACAAATAGCCTAATGTCATTGATTCTCAGCGCTGATATTTAACTACATCTGTTGACAATTAATTTCATATTTATAAAGCTACAAATACGTCTGATTGAAAACTGTGAACAATTTTTTATTATTCTTCATTTTGTAGTAAAAATGCTGCACTCCTCTAAAATAACAATATCTAAATTTTATATAACGTTCATCTTGCCCATAATTTACATGTATATGTGGTGGCAGACTGTAATTGAAAATATTTAGTTTATTATCTCAATATTGTTAGATTTTGATTGCTAAAAGTGACTTGTCCTAAGAAGGTTTTTCTTTTCATTAGGAAGATTTTTTTCATTATTTTTTCTCCAAAATATTAAAAAAATACTTTAAACATATTGAAAATAAGGTAACATAATAAAGAGTTTAGATAATCTAACAAGACTCTTTTCTTCAATTGCTATAGAATGGAAGACTATAGTAAGATGTTATTTTAATGGGAGTTCAGTCTTCCAGACATGTTGTGAGATCTTTGTCATATTTTCTCTCTCTTTCTCCATTTAAAATCTGGCAGATCAGAATACGATGAGGATGAACAAATATTGATGGAGATGGAATGGAGAAGATGCTGATTCCTGGAAATCATTCAAACCTTAAAAAAGGGTCAGGTTCAGGGTGCCCATTTCCTTAATTAAAAATCTAGTCAATCAATCTCAATGTCTCTCTCATTCACATTAGAGTGCCAAACCATGTCAGACCAGATTCTTCTCTGTTTTTACAGCTACATAATTGAAATCTGAAGCCATTACTGTGTGAATGTTAATTTGCCACCCCAGTGGCTACCCTTAGTCCCTGTTTTCTGATCTTCTACACAGGGGTTTAAGAAATACAATCAAGTTATGAAAAATAAGGTTTCATTTGGGTTCATCTGGAGAGCAGAGAAGGCTTCTAATTTTACAGGAAAGGAAAAAAAAGGCAGTCTGTCTCTTCCTCAAAGTGGTGATATAAAGCCAAGCTCTGTGGGGTTTCTGACTGGATTTCTTGTATGTCACACGGCTCAAAAGTAAGTGTAGGCAGCTAAAGAGTCTTGATACCCAGCTGGGTAGGATGGTTTGTGAGCGTAACAGACACTGACTGTGCCACAGCACAATACTTCTGCTTGCCAAGTTAATTAAGTTAGGATTGAATGCCCATGGATAAGAGATAATAGTATCAGCCACACACAAAAGATATGTGATATTGTAGATTAGGTTTATAAGAACTGCTTTGTCTCTCTGACAGTGAGACAAAAATGTGCTGCCGTTAAACTCCAAGAGATGAGACTCCTGCCATATTCAAGAACATGCTTAGATTGTTTTCTTTTTTCTTTATTATTTCTATTTCCCATTTAATAAAAAATCTACACCTTTGAGCTATATGGAAGGGAAATGGAAGAAAAGGTGACAAGCCCAGGAAACCGCCAGAGGTGAACTTTTCAACTCACAGAAACATCCAAGGCAGGCTGTAAATAGGATTACTTTTATTAGACTGCTGTCTGCTACAGCCATTCTCGTTAAGGGCCTGTCACTCTGCCCGTTGTGCATGGTGGAGTGACGGGCAGTCCAAGCCTTGGGATCCCAGCATGGGACCCCCACTGCCACTCATAATTCAGGTGGAACTGTCCCATTGAGTCAATAACAGCACCTGTCCAAAGCATAAAACAGGATTTCAGTGTGCTTTATAGAAGACAGGCAGGTGCTGGGATTACCCTTTCGACAGAAACACTGGTTGTCAATAGAGGGCCAGGTGAACCACCAAAGACCATTCCCCCTCATGGATGTGTCTTCAATGAACTGAAGCATACATCAGCATGTCACCATGTTGACCCCATTAGTTGTTAAGCCCTTCTATTCTAGAGATTTTTTTTTCCCTTTTGCCTCCTAGTCCAGTGCCTAAACCATAAGAGCCTTAAAAAAAAAATAAATGCTCAAGGTTGGTTGAGTCTCAAAAAGAAACAAACAAGGTTTCAGGTAAGATCTCAAGTGTTTCCAAGCTCCGGGTCCCTGCAATACAAAGTTCAAATGGTTCTGAGGGAAGCACAAGGATTATGGTGGTCTGCACTTAAAATTTATGGAAATGAAGAAGAGCAGGTAAGAGAAATAGAAAGAAGGAAATAGCAGTAGGGAGAGCTTCCTGGACACATCAAGAAAATTTTTGTAGGATGTACCTGTTACTGTAGATCATAATAGATGTAGAATGTTACATCTACAAGAAAGCCAATAGAAGAGAAAGCTCCTGTGAAATTAACAATTCTCCCCACTGGAATCTGAAATACATATATACTTACATACCATGAAATCATAATGGTTTGTGCTGGAAGGGACCTTAAAGATTATGTAGCTCCAACCCCCCTGCCACAGGCAGGGACACCTCCCACTAGACCAGGTTACTCCAAGCCCCATCTGACCTGGCATACACTCATATATACACACGCATGTATGTATATGTTTAAGCATTTGCAGCTCCAGTTTGTTCAACCATCTCTAGTTTCTGTAAAAGCCCAGTTCTAGCTGGTGAGTCTCACACTGCAGGAGACTGGAAGTCTAACTGTGCTAATCCATTGTGTTTTATGCTATCCAGCCAATCCTCCATTTCACAGGATGATTTGAATGCTGAAGTTTTGTTCTAGGCAAATACTACAGTAGACATTCAAGTTACATCAAGTGAAATCTTTTAAAAGTGAGAGGTAATTTCATTTCCAGACACTATGTAGCAAAAGAGAGAAGCTGGAAAGATGTGGGCAGACCAGAGAGAAGTCAGATTTTCCTCGTGTACTTGGCCCTGTCTCTGCAAAGGTGTGTTATCTACTTATGTCAGGGATGAGCACAAGTTTAAACATCTTTTCAAAAGGATATACATTTTTAGGTTCCTATTCTGTTTATTTTGATTAACATTATTGAAGTATTATTAAATATTTATTATGGATATATCTTGCAGGAAGCACTTGCAGAAATTTTGAATACCTTTTATTATTTCCTTTCTCAGAGAAATTTACAGGAGTGCACATCTCTCAAAACACGCAAACAAAAAGCCATTAAAAAGATATTATTGTAGCTATTATGTTTCATGATCCGATTATACTTATTCTGTTTCAGGACAAGCACACTATTTGGAAATTTATAACCTTAGTCCAGTCACCTCCTTGAGAAAATTCCTAATTATATTCCTGACTGGCATCTCCTCTTTCTTCAAGTGATTTTGCTCAGTTTGCATGATACAAATCATGTAAAGAGAGGAAGACCAGATCCAGTTTCATTCCTGATTTATCTCCACTAATACAGAGAAGGGTAAAGAAAATCCATTAAAAAACAAGGTTAAAAAAGGGGAAAAATAAAGAGAGACGGCATGAGCTGGTTGGAAGATAAATGCCAAAGACCTGATTGTCATTTGCATTAAGGCAGAATAAAGAAGCTGTGAATCAGAAAACAAGACAGACTGTGCTTCTGTTTATTTCTATCTAAAAATGTTGTATTTTTTTTTTGGGGGGGGGTGTTCTAATTTGTTTGTGAGAAATTATTTTTTGCTGTAACAGGAGTTGTTTTTTTTGAGGACTGGGTGAAAGCTTCAGTTTTGAACTGATTTTACAAATCCTCCATCTCTCCAGGATTCACATATTTCTCTCTGAAAGGATCTGTCTATCTCTTTATCACAGGCCTTACATTCACTGGTTATTATGCGAGGGTCAAGCTCACTTGGAGAAAGGAGAATATACTAAATTAAGATGTAGAAGAGATTAACCAGCTCAGGTTAATTGTGTTTTCATTTTCTTCAGAATTTATCAATGCTGTAAAATAAATCTCATTAGGTTTTTGCAGTTATTAAAATAAAATGGGACACTGCATAATAGTGACAGTCATTATCATCAGATCTGAAAACAACAATCCTTTCCAGTTAGAAGTGTAACCAAGTGGCTGCATTTAACACTGTTTCTGTAAACTCCAGCTATTTCTTCATCTTCTTTTCCTGTTGTTATTCCACAAGAGATCTTGTCAATCTTACTTACAATGTCATTGGGAAGACATCTCCATGCCTGTTGAAACTACTATTCCTGTAAGCTTTTCTTTCAAGGCCTTATAGTATCTTTCTTGTAGCTGTGTTGTTAAAGACAAGCCAGCTTCCTTACATGAAATACTCTTTCTGTGTCAAATTGAAAGCACAGAGAAAGTTGGACATTGGTCACATTAAGCTGAGTGGATGGGTGGTTGGGGATGTGGGGAAGCAGGGGGCATAATAATAAGACAAAAGTAACATCTATGCGTCCTTGCTACCTGGAACAGAGGACATGATTTGGATCAGTGTCTTCTTCACGTTGGTGTCTGCCCACAACCCACTATGCTTTTTGAATGAGGCTGTTGTGTTTTGCAACACATTGTTGCACACCAGAAGAACTCAAACAACCCTCACAGGACTTTCCCTTAAGTTGTAGTTTACCATTAGGAGGTGGCATGAACAGCCATGTACCCTTTTTTACTGCTTTTGTGGCTGGCGCTGGTTTTATTTTATTTTCCACTTGAGCTACAACCCAGAGCACCACCTGAGTCTCATCTAAAGGACCAGTACCAGTCCCCAGGATACTCAGCCAATATCACTGGGGACACCTGATCTCACTTCATAAGATGAAGCACCACATTCTCCCTTGAATTATACTATCATAAAATACATATTTACTGCTATTTAAAGTGTTGTAGGAAGTGCTGGGGAGGAGGCTGTGCAACACTCATTATGGTGACTGAGTGTTTACAACAGCAGTTCTTCTAGCAATAATGAATTTCTCATGTGAATGAGGGCTCCCCAGGGTAAAGGGAGTATCCAGCAATCAAGAGCCTTCAATTTCCTTTGTGATCATTAAAATGAAACAACAACAAAAAAACTCTTCATGGGGGAAAAACAAAACAAACAAACAAAAAAGAACAAAACAAAGTGTTAATCGGAATGCCACAAACCACATTCTAAGCAGCAAAAACTGTGCAAACACTCTGTGCTTTTCATTTTGCAGAAAATACAATATGAACCAATTTGGAGTCAATATTACCTCAATCTTGACAGATATTCCTTCACTTTATTCTTCCCCCTTCAGTCACCCAAGGGACACTGCAGCTGATACTAGAAGGGGATGCTTCCAGATCATAAGCCATTTGAATAATTTTCAGACCAAGCCCAATGTTCCTCATACATTGCCGAAGAAATCTAGAGCAAGTAGTTTTGTCATTTATTTAACTCCCATGTTTTCTCTGATGTGACTGACAGCATTACAAAGCTAAAAAACCCTATCACAAATATTTTCTTATCCATAAATGATCCTCTGTCAAAATATGGGTTATTTTGCTTTTTAACCTAAAGTGAATGGAAAGATATACTGGAATTAAAAACTAAAGTATTATACATAGCTCTAATTAAATATGATTTTTCATAATTAAATAGGATATAATCTTAATAGGATACAGTCTTAAACATTTATTCTGTTGCTGTCTGATAAAAGCAATGGTTTGGGACTTCAAAATGCCAATAAGAAAATTTGGTGAACAAGGAAGCCTTTGCTTTGATGGTGTTTTTCCACTTTGTTTCTGAGTAAAAGTATTTCAAATAATTTCCATAGTCTCACTCCTTAAAAAAGTATTTTATTACCTAAACTTTGGGACACTTCAAAATACACTGTTTCAAAATGGAGAAAAAATAGTAAATGGATGATCTGCAGTTCAGAGTTTTCTCATGGTTAAAGTGAATCTCTTGGGTATTTTTTTCCAATTTGGAAAGAAATACCAAAAAAGTCCTTTCTACTTTTGCTAATAGTGACAATTTCATAAATGGTACTACTAAACCAAATATAGTATATGATTAAACAGACAGTATTCAATTAACTCTACTAGGAAAACCTGAGCTTGATTCCTCATTCTGCATATTATTGTGTCATTTGTATCTCACACAGTGCTTATACCTCATTGCAAGAGAGGTCCTCATTGGTTAAATGGGGCTAATAATTCTTTCCAAGCACACAAGAAGTGTGTTAGGAACTGAGAAGTTTACATACTGTTGCAGTGTGACTGGTCAGCAAAGGTCCCAGTTTTCAAGGATTTTTAATCAAAGACTTATGTGTAAGGTTGTTAATATGAGTAAGGGTTCATTCCAGTTGCAGCAGAACACTGTGGTATTGCTCTTACCTCACCCTCTAATAGCACAGTTGCATGTAATTTATTGCATATATATTAAAATATTAATTTCATTGTCTGAATTAGAACTTGATTATTCTTTCACTTAATATTTCATGTGCTTTTTGTCAACAACTTCCTAGATAGAAACAAAGTCCACCTAAATGGAAAAAAAATTTCCCCCCAACACTACCTGTGGCTTTGTGTCTTCCAATATAGCAACTGTTTTTTTCCTATTTTTTCATTTTGAAGAGGCACCTTCTTGAAAAAACAGCTTTTATTTTGCTAGAAATCTAAAATATACAAATTACACCTGACCTCCCTCCCTGAGTGTTAGGAAGGCGGTTGGATTCTAGTCCCACCTTCCCCAAGAAAACAAATCCCTAAAGTATTACTCATTTTTACAGCCAGAAAGACCATTTCTTATAACTAGGCTAAAACTACTCAATTGTGAAAAATGACACTGAGCATGACTGAAAGATAAATTCTCCTGGGAACAGAAAAAGACAAAGAAAGAAGATTAAAAAAAAGTGTATAGGAACTTTTCATGTCATATATTTCCATTCTTTCATGGCCTGGAGGTACAAAGCAATGCTTGCATTTCAACAAAGAGCAGGGGACAGACTATTTAAGCTAAATATCAGTTTTTACTCATATTAGGGGCCAGTGGTTATAGTTGCCCATAAATGCTGTGTAATAGGCAGGCTCATAAATCCAGGTGACAACCCTTCACTTTCAGCAGCTGTAGGAACAGACCACTCTTGGACTAGAGTTTAAAGCACATTGCCTAAGTAATAGCAACAGGGTGATTTGGAGTTTTGTTTTCCTGTATTTCAACATTGGCCAAAGAAAATACATTTTTAATGGAAACACTTTGTTTCTTCTAAGTGTTTTGCAGCCAGAGATAACAAAGCACTTCTGAAATCATTTGTGTATAATCTAACATCTCAGTGGTGTTGTGCTAGGGTGTTAAAAGACTATCTGGGAATCTCCTGAAAGTAGGGGCTTTTACTCAGTGCTGATGACCTTCACTAGCTATAGGTGGCTTTCTACAGGCATGTCTCTGTTTCTTTACCATGTTTTTGGTTTTGTTTTGCTTTAGTCTCTAGTTCACGTGCTCTTTCTCCCTGTCTTAGGTTGCCCTTTTGTATAAGCTCCCTTCTTCCTTCGGTCCATTCTCCATGTGTTTTTTCTCTGCTTCCTTGCGTGTGTACATATGTTACCAACCATTAAGCTTTTATTTCTTCCTGAAAATTGCTGTGTAGCCCATAATGTCTTACTGGGTGATACAGCTTAGTATTGAATTCAGTCATACAAGAAACTAAAATTTAATTCTTTCAGTCATCAGCTGGATAGTTAGATGGGAGCCCAGCAGTTACCAAGGGAGAAGACTTTGCAATAACTCTTGCAAGCCACTTCAGAAGTGACACTGATGGCTCTAAAAGATTTGGTGATGCTGATCTATCAACATTATATTTTGGTAGGAGATGGAGCAAGCCATAAAAGTGACAAACATATTGCAGTGAAGAAGTTTGCTGAAGAATAGGGGGAAATGGAGGAAAGACTATAGAAAACAGAAAGCGAAAATTTTGTTGCCTGAAATATTGAAAACTAAAAGAGTACACTTTAGTTTGCCTAGCTGGTGTTACTCATATAGAAACTTTTTCAATAATCTGGAGACAGTAAATCAACTTTCAACATATGTAAATATACCAAGTATATCTAATAAGAAGGGAAGATATGTATAGTGAGGAGGAGTCTGAGAATTATTCTTCCTTTTTCTTCATGAAAACATGTCATCCTTCATTCAAGACACATCCTGAACCTCACATTACTGGTCTTGAATATAATTTGCTTATGTATGCATTGCTCAGTGGTTTAGATTCCATTGTTGTCTTCAGTCAAAGACTACTTATAAGTATTCATATTTCTGTCCTGTTCTTGAAAATTTCGTCTCCCTTCAAGCTTTCCTCCCTCTAATATCCACAGGAAGTTCACAGACTATGCTGAATGAACGGGAACATCATAATATAATAAAAAATTGTCAAGTGGTAACTAGTTGATGTTATGGGACTCCACTCAGCTGGTGACATGCAGAAAATGAAAATTCAGCCCACTGTTGCTCTGCTGCCAGTAGGTCCACCTTCAAGGGCTGATTCTTTACTCTCCAGTAGCCACCAATCCTGAGCTGACACTAAGTACTCCTTCCTCCTCCTCATGGCTAGTGTCAGCAGCAAATGGAGTGACTCTTGGCAAACACATCCCCAAATTCCTTTTCTTTTCATTTTGGGTGATTGCTGTTAATTTTATTTTTTTTAGTTGTTTTACTCCAACATTTCTTTCACTACTGTTTTCTTCTGTTGGTAACAACTTTGTCCCCATTGAAGACATGTCCCCAGGTCCCAGTCAGGCTCCCCTGCATGGTTCCCAAGCATGTTACACTGTTTAGTGTGAACTACAATGGCCAGCAAAGATCATATGCATTGAGGACACCAAGATCTGATGCCTGCATTTAAGCCCGGATTTCATCTTTACATACAAAACAGAATCTAGACTTATTCTGAGAAGTGAAATTTTTCATTTTTCTTCTTTAGACTTCTCTCAGTTCTTAAAACTGCCAATTTTTTGTGCTTCCAACTTTAACAGAAAAATGTAGTCCTTACTAAAAATCAAGTGAGATCTCCTTTTGCCTCCAGAACATCTCTTCTGTGAATTTTATGGAGGAAACACTTTCTTGTTATTCAGAGCAGAAATACTAATCTTCCAAGCCTCAGTTATGTTTTAGTTTTGATTCAGATAAGTTCCATACAAGCTTATTAATTTACACAATTTAATTTGAGCCCTAACAACACTGGTGATGTTAAAATAGTAATGTTAACCACTGCCGAAAGTAGTTGAGGTATTATATAAATGAGATCAGAAAGAATCCTGAGATTCCACACAGGAATTAATTAAATACAAAGACAAAAATAAAAGAATGAGAGAACCAGAACCTTTCCTGTTTAGGAAATAAATAAAAAAATAAAGACATTAAAAAAAAAAAAAAGAGAGAAAGAAATACTGTGTAATTTATCATCATGGTCTTTTGTGTCTTTCGGCATTCAGCACAAGTTGTTTTCCAGAAACAGAGTACAAATGAAGAGACTGCAATATGAATCTGTGCTAAACAAAACATCAGACAGTAAATAGGGAAATGAGAAATAGAATTACAGGTGCAAAGTAATTATTATTGTGCCACAGCATTTCAACTGCTAACCATCTTATTCCTGCATATTCTATCAAAGGGATCAGCATTTGGCTTGCAGAGCCACTGATGTTTTCAAGGTCTTTGCATTCATTAGAATTTAGTACTTTGAGATTTTGCTTTTCTTATTTTTTTAACCTCTTTTATTCCATTCAACATATTATGGAGGAAATATTTGTACTGAAACGCTGCCTAGGAAAATAATTCACACTAGAATAAGATATATTTTCTTGATCTATTTAATTTTTATTTTAAAATTAATTATTTTCAGTGTCTAGAAATTATAATTTTTTTATATATTAAGTTTGTGTGGAACTTTCAAATTCTGAAAGACTTACAAGGATTTTGCTATATATAAGGCTAAGAAAATACCATTTGAAATATAAATAGTGACTATTTCTCCATCTCAGACTCAAACTAGAGTAAAAATACAGGAACTTTCCATCAGGAGAAAGTGCAAGGATCCATTTGGAACAAAGCATAGAAATCTGTTCATACCATGGTCACAGGTCATGCCTGAGACTTTTTTAGGTACTTTTATATGAGGGTTAGCTATAAGGTATTACAACATAAGCTTGATATCTAAGGTTATAGAAAAGGTTTAAATTAAAGGGTTACTCATACCACAAGTTAAGCATCTTCAGAGACTCATCTCTCTGACCTATTTCTCTCCATTGACAAAAAGGAGCCTAGGGTGACTGGATCAGATTTAGATATCACAGAATCACAGAATCACAGAATTCTAGGTTTGGAAGGGACCTCAAAGGATCATCTAGTCCAACCCCCCTGCCAGAGCAGGGTCACCTAGAGTACATCACACAGGAATGCATCCAGGTGGGGTTTGAATGTCTCCAGCCAAGGAGACTCCACAACCTCTCTGGGCAGCCTGGTCCAGTGCTCTGGCACTCGCACAGTGAAAAAGTTTCTCCTGATATTCACATGGAACCTCCTATGCTCCAGTTTGCATCCATTGCCCCTTNGTTCCACTCCCTTAATCATCTTAGTGGCTCTGCGCTGGACTCTCTCAAGCAGTTCCCTGTCCTTCTTGATCTGTGGGGCCCAGAACTGGACACAATACTCCAACTAACCTTTGGATATCTCAAGTGATATAAGGCAAATCCCATCCATACGATTCCTGTGCTGTGAATAGTGATGGTCAACTGTCCCAAAGGGAGCCATCAAGAAAGGGGGTGTGCTGAATGGAGGGCCACCTTGTGTGAGTTGGTAGGGAAGGTGGACGGATGGCAGGATCAGCAGCTCCGACTATCTACTTTGCTCCTCAGTTGCAGTCCCTAATGTAAGGATGGGGACAAAGTACCTCTGACCTTACAGGGCAAGATCTTCTTGGGGTTTGATGCAGGTTTGGTGCAGCAATACTAGTGGTGTAATTTGTTAAGTAGTTAGGTAGGTCAAAATCAATACATTCAGAAGGACCTATTATATATTCTATAACAAAGAGATTTTGCAGCATAAAAGACAATCTCTCACCTCAAACTTCTTGTTATCTCTCTGTTTATCATCAGCAAGGGATTGAAAAAAAAAATAAAAGATAGTCACCAAGATTTTAGCAGAAACATAAATTTTGAAGAGGTGTATGAGAAAACGCAATATTAGGCTCACTAAGTCTTCCTGTCCTGTGTTTGATGAGTTTTAGTCAAGTAGGAGGATTTCACTGAATGTTCACATACCCTAAAGAAAGCTGCAACAAGCCTGTTTTTCCCTCCTCTACAGCATAGTTATTCTGTGGAAAATAAATTCTGAGAATACTCATTAGGATTGGGAATTTTGGGGAGAACAAATCTGACTAACTGAGACCTGCAAATCGGTCTGATCTTACTGAAGGTTAAAATTTAAATTTAGAACTCTGACTACATTTCCAAAGATATGGTGAATGCCAATGCCAATTTGTGGCAAGGACTGGCCAACTATTCGTGGTCATCTTCGTGTGTGTGAACATCAGAAGCAGAAAACACTGGGTTGGAGGAGAGGATGGCACTGACAAGATCTTTGGTCCATTGCTGGGCATTTTTTTGGTTGCTTTATGGTTTTTGGTTTTGTTTTTCCCCAAAACCAGGGTTTTTTTGCTGCTTCATGGTGTGCTTTGATGGCATTTGTATTCTTTGTTCTGGGCAGGCTGGAAGTGTCAAACTGAAAGATTGACCAGTGTGTTGTAAGAGATATGTAATCTACTAAGCAAGAGCACATTCTGCTTTCATGAAGTGAACATGATGTTCCTTAACTCCCCAGGGAGTTCATGTGACACTCATGTCCTCAGCTTCACGGAGTTATGTAGGAAACACTCCAGCTAGGAAAAAATGTGATGATTGATAGTTTTACTTTTCTAATAGGGCAACTCATTATTTAACATATATAACCTCACTTACGAATACCAAAAAGTTTATGGAAGTGTAAAGTATTGTTGATTTTCAAGAGATTTTAGTCTTGTAGGTAAAGTGGTTTTTGGACTTTAATGTGGTGTTTTTGCTATAAAACAACGTTATTAACTAAAGCACAGGAATAGTACTCATGCCAATAAAACTTAAGACTTCTCTTTTGCCTGAATCTGCCTATAAATTTCCTGTCACTGCAGGATCTGAGCATCATTCTCTTCTGGACCTTCATCTTCACTTGTTCCCCCCTAAAGGAAGGAACATGAGTATTTGCTCTGGGTCAATTTGTGATTTTCCCAACAGCCAAAATGTTGAACACTGAAATTGTTCAATCAAAGCTGAAGAAAAGGTTTGCCCATATCTTTCTGAAATTAGGGCAGCAACTGATAAACTGTTAAATAAGTCTATTAAGATGAAAAACAAAACAGAAATTATTGAGACATTACACAAAAAAGAATGCAGTCCTTGACTTCCACTACATGTTGTAAAACCTCTAAAATCAGACTGAAATCAGGTACTATTTGCTTTATATCTATCTTTCTGCCAGCAACTGTTTGCATTTTCTAGAGTATTTCAATCTTATCATTTAAACTATAGCTCTTAATCCCTTTTTTCAGTGTACTTGACAGGAAGACAGTGATTTGTCTTTGTTACCTGACTGTATGGTGAAGTGGCAGGAGTTAATATAAAAGTGTTCAATCCTCAGGCCAAATTGCTGGTAACATACTGAGAAAAAGATGTAAGTATGAAAAGAGGATTTGACTGCTTTGCACCTATTTCAGTATAGTAAAATTAAATCCACTTTCCCCCCCACTCCCCTCACAGTTTTTATGCTGACGTATTAGTCTGGTTGTTTATCAGTTATGCATTTCCACTGCTTCAGATGAAACAAAATCATCTTCTTTGTCCTACCCTCAAAATAGACTTCCTCAAAACTGTGATAATAAACTCGGTGTATTATTCTCCTTCTTCTGACAGTGAAGCACACCAGACACTAGTATGGAAAAGATAAAGAAGTTGTAATTTATGGAGAAAGTCTATTAAATCCAGTATCTAAACCAATTTATTTTGATACATGGACTTCTGAAGCAAAACATGTAGCATTTAATGAGTATTGTAGTGTATATAGTGTATCACATCCTTTAGTATCTTGAGATAAATCCTTTTGGTAGCATAAGGTATTTCCAACAATATTAATGTTGCAAATTTTACAAAAGTCATAATTATTCACAAAAAATATAAATTACCTTTTCATTTTGCTTGGAAGAGAGATGAGAAGGACTAGCAAAATGAAAACTGGGGTAAGTTTAATCCATAAATAATATTGCCAGTGAAAATGTTGGCATCTGAGCAAATGTGAACACCTTGACCACGTAACTGTCATGACACAGCCAGTACCCTGTCAGATTTGCATGGTCCTTGTAAATCAAATGCAAAATCATTATGAATTATAATCATCATTATGGGAAAGGACAAAAAGCATGAATCTACTTACTGTTACCACAGTGCACCCTGATGATCTACAAAGTTGGAGGTTTACTCTAGTTGAAAAAAATAAAGTCACTCTAATAACCAAGGCAAATAGATATGTCTGTTTGTCAGATACTTTTTTTCCACTTTTCATTTGAACTAGTGATGTTGTCTGGAAGCGGAGTTTATTGTATACAATAGTAATCTGAGACTAATCCTTATTTTCCTCAGACATATTTATCATTTGCTTTTGAGTTGGAACCAAGCATTGTGCTCTGACCTTGATTCAAGGTGTCAAAGTTATAATCAGCTTCAAAGATGACTAAACAGACAAGCACTCATCTTTGGGGAAGAATTTGCTCTTAAGGAAACCAACTTCTGGCAGCAATATTTCACCTGGTCAATAAGCAATATCATCTGTGGAAAAGAGCAAAGTTAAAGAAAAGGAGGAAATAAAATGAGGACCTACAACAGATTTAAAGACTTTTTAAGTATGTGATTGCCATCTTCATTAAATTGTTATTGGAATAGATTATCAGAAACAAGTAGCATGAATAATTAGTCACAGGATCTAAATTTCAAACTGAAACAGGATTACATGTAACCATCCATATCTATACACACATATATGTATATAAATACATATATATATGTGTTTAACTTGAAGTAAGGGATTTCATTATTGTGGTAGTGTTGCTGTTTGATTCTCTTTTGTTTCACATGTCTGCCAGCTGCTGTATGTATTTTCTTGTAGAAAACTAATGATAAATCTATCAAAAAGTTTGAAAGGATTCACCTACTCCAGCTCTTTGTAATCAGGCCGTTTTTAAGCATTTGAGAAATACACTTGATGTGTCTAATTCCATAAACTGAGGTTCAAGTAAGTCTTTTTCTAACCAATAAACAAAAATTAGATTCTGTATCTCAGTATCCACAATCTACTACTCCAGTAGATGAGGCAGAGAAATATCCTTCACATTTTATCACAAAAATTTGTGTTCAATTCCACTTTTGATATGGCATGATTAACCCCATAATCTAGTCTGGTGGCTCTCACTTCAATTACCTTTTTCATCTACCTTTGGTATTGTTTAAGTTGTGCTCATTGTGTTTTATTCCTTTACCACTGGAATTAGGAAAGAGAAATCACTCCCTGCAGATGCCTGTTTCTGTCTTCATCTGTAGAGGGAGCTGAGACTACCTTAGAGATAAACATTTCATTTTGGACACAGGTGTCAGGGCCACTGAATCACAGCTGTTGCTTCTGGTATTGGCCTCAGTCGGTTTAGGGAAGTATCTTTTTGAAATGTTAATTGTTATTTGGGCAGCAGGCAATAAACAATTCACTGATCTGAAACAATGAATTACACAGGAGGATGCAAAAAAAACAGAAGATTGGCAAAAGGCCTGGAATCAGAAGCCAAATAGTCAGACAGGGGGATAACTAATGACTAAGTGACAGCAGGTTTAAAGACAGCAGGTATAAAACCTAGGGAACAAAAAAGAACATTAATTGCATTGGAAACAGATAGGAATTTAAGACAAAAGTTGAACATTATTTAAATGGGAGAATGTACACCAAGAAATATTATTCCATCTTGTTTCATTCATAAGGGTCGAATAAATAATACACATAAAATATCTTCAGCTTTTTTTCTAAACAAATGACAAGAAGGAAACAATAAAGCAAAAGGAAATGGTGATTTAAACATGAAAGATTTATTTTTTTACAAAAATGTACTTAATAATCTTTCAACATCGACTTTGGCGTGAGAAGAAAGTTGAGAGAGTTGGTGGATGAGACTTTTTCCATGCTTGTCATCAAGTAGGTAGTTTTGGAAATTTCTAACAATATTGAAAGTGGAACACACTGTGACTGAAAAGAGACACAGGAAATAAAATACTGCCTGTTACTGGTACCACATATAAGGACTGACATCCAAATATTCTATGAGCAAAACCAGGACAAGGCAGAGGTTAGGATTTGCTCAATATTGGTAATGTTATGTGTCTTACCACAAAGCAATTCCTAAAGTATTAATTTTTTCTCTTTGTATCGAATAAAATTCATTGTTAATTTTTGTTGCAGTATGGCTTCAGTTGAAAATTATCCTTTTTTTCATGATCCACAATGACTTGGGGGGATATTGAAAGTATATATTTCAAAAGCTCCTGATGTGTCAGTAAAATTACAACCACAGTTAATAGAATCAATGCCCTCCTCTGGATCCCAACTGGGCTGTTCTAAAAGGTGGAATGCTGGCATTTAGGGATTTACTCTAATACCCTGGCCAGCTACATGACATTTGATCAGTAGTGTTACACTTTGTCTAGACACAGCCTGGGATTCAAGCTGTGTCTTTGTTCCTTAATCTTGCTTTGGAGAATTGGAATCCCCTGCCTTTCCTTCTATAAATTTATCGTATGTAGAGTTAAATCTGATTCTGTTCCTCTCTTCCTTTTCACATGTGAGCTTCCTTTCTTGTGACCAACAATATCTGGATCTCTATCTCAAGCAACTTGATAGTTATTGTTACTAGAATTGCCTGCCACAAAAGTCGAATGTTAGAATAAGATTTATCTCAACAAGCTTTATGCACACACAAGTCTGGTGTGTAGTCTAGTTTCTAATTGGTAAAGAGATGGAAGTACCTCCAAAAGCAATTTATCCCAACTTGCACTCCTGTTTCTGAATGTCTTGAGTCACCCTTGGGAAGTGTCTATTTCTTTCAATTCCCTTTAACTATGTTGCTGCGGTTGAATATTACCATGACAGCGCTTATTGGGAGGAAAAGTCTTCTTCAGGAAAATTGCCTGCCAGCTGGCAATTGCACTGGGATGTAACAGATTGTCATACAGGAAAATGGAGCATTTTAGGACAGTGCAATGTATTACAGGTTTCTAGGGGTAACCACACACTCTGCATTGTTACATATAAGTGAAGACATCTGTGTTGACTTTTTGAGCTGAGCAAGACTTGAAAGATGAAGTCTATTAAGGAATCTCAAATTTATCTACTGTCATTAAACCAGGAATTCTATTCTCAGAAGACCAGCTTCCAGACTTCTGATTTTGGGACTTTTCTATGATTTTTTTTCTATGATTTATAAGTTTTTAATACAATAAAGGGTATCCAGATTACTTTTTTAGCTTTATTTCTCTGGGTAATATAGGTAGCCTCCTTAAAGTGTCTAAAAGTGAATAAGGATAATGTTTTCATCATAATGACTTAACACTATCACTGATGCTAATGCAGAAGTAGATGTAAAGGCTGCTTACTTCCAAAGTTATCTGAAAACAGTAAGTGGATAATGAAGACTTCATCATTTCGGAAGATATAAAATGATCATTGAATGTGGAAAAAGAGTCTGAAATTATAAGATAGTACTGAAAGTGTAGAATTTAGTTCACAGATAAATAACAATATGGGCTATTTCCAGGAAAGGAACTCAATGATATTACAGAAGCTCTGAGATTTCTACTGGCAGTAAGCTGAAAAGTTCTCCACAATGGTGTTGAATAGGATGCAGTGTGTAGAAATCTGTAAAACTGCAATATGAAAATCTGGTTAGTAGATGATTCTCTGTGTGATGAGCAAAAGTGCAATCACTTCTCTTGGGCAATGCTATCACGAGTGTGATATGTGAGAGTGATAAGCAGGATTTACTCCTCTGAGGTCAAATAAGGGATTCTTTGTGCATCCTGGCCAATCTGCAGTTTGGGTAACTACAGACTGCCCTGAAGAAATATTTCTAGTTTTTCCACCATAAATTATAAACAGCTGTCTCTTAGGCATAGTTACACAAAGGATTAGGAGGACCAGGGATAAAGTGTGTGAAAAAAACCCAAAACAAACTGGAAATGAGGATTTAAAAACCACATACTTTAATAGAAACTGCTCCATATTTACCAAGTGAGATCTCCTTGTACTGTAACCTACCGTGATCACAGGTTGGATGCTCATCTTTCCATGAACCATGGGAGGAAGAATCTCCAAGGAAGAAGCAGCTTTCTAGTAATATGGAGCCTTGGTCTCCCACAGCACCTCTCTTCCTTTACCTGTACACCCCTAAAGTTGTTCTGTAAAACGTGGGCTTAGAGAAAGATCAATATATCTGTAAATATCAAGAGACAAAACTGACTTTATTGAAAATGTATCTTCTAGGGGCATATTCAGTTATCAATATATTTCTTTAATTATAATTTTCTTCATTTTTTAAAAAAATGACAAATAGGTGTTTCATTTGCTGACATTTGGGTCCCAAGGTGCAATTTAATAGCTGACAGATATTGTGTAGTCAAAAGATATGGCAAAAACTAGTGACAGGTGTAGCATTAGCATTCCTGGTTTCTCCCATCCTCACAGACACAGAGATATATTGATGTGGAGCCATGAAAAAAAATAATTTGCAGCCTATGGAAACAATCAACAGCCATACCTTTTATAACATATGCCATACAGCATTTGTCACAGGTCCCTTGTACTGTAGTCAGAGCACAAAGTGAAGGAAAAGAAAAGAAAAGATATTAACTTTCAAGTAGTTATTTTCATGTAATTGTCTGGTCTCAACCCAAGTCTCAATTAGATAAAAACCACCAAATTCTCCATTGATCAAAGTCTCTCCAATAGACAGTGTTATAGTCAACATTGATCTTCCATTGATTTAGTGTTATTAAAACAAGGCTAAATTTAAGCTAGCATTTCCAGACAGATAATCAAGAACAAAACCAAGTTTATTGGGCCTTTTAATAAATTATGTTGAATTGAGGAACTCTGTTAACCAAAGTCAGCTGTATTCTTAAAAATAAACCCTGAAATGGTGTCAAACTAGACACTGGGAAGATGTTCTAAACACAACAATGTAGCTCTTTTCAGTGTTGAAATTTTTGTTTGTATTTTAATGAACACATTTGTTTTTGCCATCAAGAAACCATGAGACAGAAAATTGATGTCAAATAATATACACAGAAAAACTGTGGAGTTAGATATCTCTTCTCCTTTACATCCTCCATAAGTATAACACATCAGATAATAGAAACCAATTCATGTGATATACTGTAAGTCAGGTGCTATTAGAGTCAAAGGTGTTATCTGCCTTACTAAATAGCTGCAATAATCTCTACCCTAATACACTGTAAACTATGGTAATAGATAAGAAGAAATCCAAGAATACTTATTACATATAATCTCTATCGTTTATTTGAGTTTTGAGGGAGCAACTTGGAAAGGTTTACTCACACTATCACAACTCAGGGAGTGGTTTACATTTCAATCTGTGAAAATTAAGCCAAATAAATGACTGCTTAAAAAAAAGATAAAGAAGTAACAGTCTGGAGAAATCAGAGTGTCTCAGAACTGTCTTCCTAATAACGCATCCTTTATGGTATTAATAAACCAGAAATAAGGGGGAAGGGAATGGCAAAGTTTGTTTTCTTTTTCACCCATTAAATTTGAGAGAAAAGGAACAATATATTTAGACTCAGTTTCTAAGCCAGATATCCACAGAGACCAATACCAACAGTTGGTGAATATTGGCATCGGGACTTTATTTATTTATTTTATTATTCATTTGCTTTGTGGAAGCTTCTCCTGACTCTATATTGGCACTCCAGGTATTTGCCCTACATATCCAATATACTGACAAGTAAGAAAAACACTAACAGTATTTCACCGGGCAGAAGAGTAAAGCCACTACTGTAACACACTCTAGATAATTCTGGGTTTTATATCCGAAGTTTTTCAGTGTCTATAACCTAAATTGTTTCCACATATTGATAGATAGAGGTCTAGTTTTCTAAGCATGTATAATAGATACTGTTTTGCACAGAAACCACAACTGTACAAGATATATAAAATAAGTATTTAAACACTTAATGATGTGTCTGATTGTATCAGAGACAGCCTAGTAATTTTAAAAACTGTAGGAAGCTCTGACTAAAAAAAAAGCAGTCAAAAAAAAATTGCACAGGACCAAACTCAAAGTTTCACAGAATCACAGA
>VZRW01010350.1:0-61089 GCA_013398125.1 Aegotheles bennettii
TAATAAAAGCAGTCACGTTCACCCAAATTCTACCCAAGATTGTTCTCTGAGAGATACAATATAATCAATCTACTTTTCTACTGTGGCAGACAGTTTTGGATCATAGTGAAAATCAGCGCATGCACTCTGGGAAAACTGCTGTCAGCTGAACTGACATAGACTGACATTGTACTACATATATTCAAAAAATGACTGCACCCTGGCCATACCCAAAAGGACCATAACAGAGAGGGGAGTAGAATGGCCTCCCACCTCCAAGATGATGTATGTAAACCATAATTACCTCCCGACTGTACTCTTTCAATTTAAGTAGTGGAGTACAAGCCAGATGTACAGCTCTAGCACCAATACTACCTCCCAAATCAGAAGCTGGAGATCACTTCTTCCGGGTAAGGCATTAATTGTCTCTTCATTCTCTAAATATGTAGACTTGAGAGCTTAGAGTGATCTGCAGAAGAATGGAACACTCACAGATTTTAGTAAGTTCAGTGGAAGAACAGTTTTGGGCGTGGGGGACAAACTCTAAAAAGGGTCCTAAATGTCTTAAATGCAACAATCAGCAGTATTGGATATTTCTGACTTTGTAAGTAAGTCCTTAATTTATCAGGTATAGATATCAGCTTCCTGAATTGCAGAGGGACTAGAAAAATGCATCAAAATTGGCAAAAACCTTAATATTTCTATTGATGAACACCTCAGAAATTAATAATTCTGTCTTGACAGCAAAGTTTGAAATAGCATGCAGTAAACAAACTCAGATACATACACATACATAGATCAATAAGATGGAAGGTAATCAGTGTTGTGAGCAACCATTTGTACTATAGCAAAACAGCCATCCTAATTAAAAAATAATACGAGATCTCAGCCTAGCACGTGAAGTTTTTGACTCTCCACAATTGCAAAAATTTTTGAAAAGGCTAAATAAATATTTTTTACGAATACACAGTACAGCTGATTCAACTTTGGGCCCATGACAGAAACTAGAGGAGATCAAGATCTCCCCCAGCCCTACGATTTTGTGACTAAACACTGTACTCTAAATGCCTACATACAAGTAGAAAAAACCAAAAATGTATGGGGAAGGTCTTCCGATCTTTTGCTAACTTCTGCCTGACTTCATTAAAACAATGTTATTTAAGTAAGTCCCAAGTCTACTCTTTAATAGGAAAACATCATTATTTGGCAAATATAAACTAGTATGTTGACAAACATCCTGCATACATAGATAGAAAGATATATAGAGATGGCTATTAAAAGCCCCACATTTTCCTCCCAGTAATTTTAAAATGCAAATTGCACATTTAGGTAGAATGTTTGCTGTTTTAACAGTATCAAAATACTATATACATAAGTACGCACAGAGTAAAGATTCCTAAGTGTAAGTAAATCACTTGCAAACAATAAGGATCTATATGATTCAATACATACAACTTTAAACTTTTAGAATAAAACATTGTGTGGTCTGGTCTCAGATAAAATACTACAGTTATTAATATTCTTATTAAGAAGGCTTTTCAAATTACTATAAAAATACCAACACCACCCTCTTGTTCTCTCAGACTATACATTTTCTCTTGGTGGTCATCACCTTATTCCTGCCTTACAGAGAAAGGCATGCTGTTGTGACGTTAGCAATGTAAGCTTTCTCTCTCTCTCTCTCAGGAATGTGTATCTCCAAATCCAAACAATTCAGCAGGTTAAGCCATCTTATTCTGTTTTCTTGCTAAAGGTATGTCTATTTCCATGATATTATAAACAGCAGAGTACTACAGCAAACTAAAACAATCCTTATAATGGCACTATACCAACACTTCTACTACATTGCATTACAGGCACATAAAACTATCATATGTATATACATTATACACTTTCAATACTTCCAAGGTATTCTGTCCACTTACAAGCATGTTTATCCTTCTAATACTGTCAGTATTTTGGTAAGAACTAAATAATCATTAAATAGTAAAGACAGTAACAAACTAAAAGTAGAGCTCTATTGATATAGAAACAGCTTACATTATTAAAAAAACCCAAAAACTAATTAAAGTAATATCGTATAGAAAAGAATCTATAGCAGCTGACAGCTTGTAGCAGATTTTGGCACAAATCAGAATCAACTACTGGCAATGAAACACCTGAAAACTTTTTGAAGAGAGATCTTGCTGTATGGATAGAATAAAAATAGCACTATGTAACATGTTGTTCAGCATTCACAACTAATGCATGGAATCATTTCATTTCCCCATTTTACCTTTTTTCCCTGAGATTATAAATTAAAATTCTCTTTTGTCTACCATATCTCATAATTTCAGATAAAAGATACCAAGTTACAATAAAGTAAGCAAATGTTACCCTTACAATCTTAATATATATCCACTTCCCTACAACCAGACCAACACAGTTTGGATCACTCAGATTTCTTTTCACTGTGAGAGTGACAGAGCACTGGAACAGGCTGCCCAGGGAGGTTGTGGAGTCTCCTTCACTGGAGATATTCAAAACCCGCCTGGATGCGTTCCTGTGTGATGTACTCTAGGTGACCCTGCTCTGGCAGGGGGGGTGGACTAGATGATCTTTCGAGGTCCCTTCCATCCCCTTAGATTCTGTGATTCTGAGATTCTGTGATTCTTTTTTTGGTTGCTGACTAGCAACTTTTATCTGAATATCATCAACTTCTAGGATGCATGTTAAATGGTTGACATTATCTGAACTCTTGAGAAAAATATTAATCTGCTGTAGCAAGCAATAAGTCTCTCCTTTCTTTGAGTTATCACCCTAGTTTTGTATCAGTGCAGTTGCAACTTTAGGTTGACTAGTCTACTAAAAAATGAGAACGGGAAAATGAAGCTTAGACCCCCTTATTCCATCCGTGATTTTCCTTCTGAAAACTCTCTCCTAGAACGCAAACAGCTTTCTTAACATCTTGACAAGACTATGACTGCCTTATATATCATATATGAATTTCTGTACCACAGGAAAAAGCAGAACTTCCTTTAATAGTAAGTATAAAATTAAAATGGAATATGAAAATTATGCAGAGGTCATGCTCACAGTTGACATTGAATCAATGTCACAAATAAAAACAGCTAGTCTTAGCCCAATTTACAGTGATTGAGTATTTCTGTATCACATACAAGTATTGCAATGACCTGAGGCAGTTATGTTTTTGGACAACATTAAGAATATGATCCGTCCTGGTGCAACTGTTGACTCTCTTTATTAAGACTAATGAGAACAAATTCTACTCAATCCTAGGCCAAGCGGAAAATTCAGTTAGCTTGACAACTGAATGACAATGATATAATTACCAAACCATACAGCTTCCAAAAGCTCACAATCCCTTCCGTGCAATAAATAAAGGAAATTATTTTTAGTTCAGTGTGTAACATGCTCTCAAATAGAATCATAGGAAAGTGACCTTATAAAACAAATAATAGTAAAAATGACCCTCACGAAAAAAAATCTCTCGGTGTATCTCAGCACTTTTTCTAGCTTTCTTGCAATAATTGATCACAAGAAACTGAATATGCAGTTAATCGAAGTCACTAGGGTTTTGGTGCTGCAACAGATGAACTGTTGGCAGAAAATCATGCTAAGTAGAGCCAAGGCTGCAGGCCCTTTAGGCAGCTATTGTACCGACAGGAATTTCTCCTGAACCAGGAAAATGCTGGATTAACTAATTCTATGGGAAATAACAAAACCCCTTCCACCCGGTTGAAAAAATAGACAAGGAAGACCTGAAGTGAAATTATTACTCTCAGTTCCAGTTACTAATGCATTTCATACCTCAGGATTACTTGACCGACATGTTATGCTTTCTTATTCTAGATCATCATGCTGAAGAATGGCAGAGTTTCTCTCCCTCAAGATCTCTGCAGAAGAAAAAGTGGCAGAATTAAATTCTATTTCCTACCTTTCTTTTGTTTGGTTTTATTATAAACAAGATGGATTCAAATTTCATACAAGATTTTTCCATTTTTTCAATAAGAGATGAAGATTTTTTTTTTAAATGAAAACAGGTTTCTGAATATGTATTTAATTATATCCTTCCACTGAGTAATGACACAATCAAGAAAATGAAGGACAGTTTATAAATTTTCAAGTACAGGAGAAGTGCAGAGAACAAGAGAAAATATAGAATTTGTCAAACTGGAATTTGGCTAGTATACCCAGCCCCAATCCTTCCCAAAAACATACACATGGTGGGAAGGGGAAGTCATATTACAAGTGGTCAAATTTAGCCAGGCAATTCATATAACTAAAAGGAATATGGCTTACTTAAAATTGGTGCTCAAGGTGTGTGTGTATATATATATATAAAGATTTAAATATACAAAAATGTATCTTCCATGAGAGGATTCTTAGTTGGATTTGTAAAATTTTAGAGTTTGTTCTTGCATAGAAACAGTAGGGAAATTTCACCGAGGAGTTTGATTTATATTTCCATTTGCTGACAGCCTTTGCAGAATGACAGAATGCCTTATTCTATGAACTCCATCCTCATTATAATATCACACTTGGGAGCAAAATGTTTTACATCAGAGGATGTAGCAATTCAAGTGGTCATACTGAGATTAATAAAGCACGAAGGTCCTTCAGACAGAGCCTTACGTCATGTTAGGCCTTATTAGAAGAAAGTATCTTGCCACTGTGCGGCATATTCTGAAGGGATTGTCGATGGTTGTTCATTAATTGTGATTCACTGCTTTAAGAAATTTATTTTTCAGCTAGTAAACCAGAACCCTGGAACTTACTTCATTTAGGATGCTGCAAATTCATACTACCTTACAGCAAATTTCAGGATGCCAAAAGATTGAGGAAGGTTCTTCTAATTAAGGTGTTCAATACTGAGGGGGAATTAAGTTGGCCACTCCTGACCTAAAGGCATAACATGCTTTACTGATCTGCAAACAGATAATGTATTCCTCGGCTGACACTGATTCCTGAAGCTATAAATTGGGTGGGAAGACTGCTACCCTCACATTAATTATTCCCTCTAAAAAACACTCCCTGCATATCAAGGCCTCAGTTAACATATTTGTCATACAATCACAAGCCCATGTGTGAAAATATTTTTAAGTAAGTTTCACTACATTCAGAGCTAGTTGGCAATACATTTGTTTGACTTTAGCATAGCTGTTTGTTAATATTCAAATGGCAACTGAATGACCCTCTTCACAAACTAAATTCTCTCCTGTACCACATTTTCTGACTAAATACACAGTAACAGTTAACAATTTACCTTTGCACTTAGAGTGGCAGGCGGTGCAGTGTGTCAGGGCTGCAAACACAAGCACTGCCAGGGCTTGCCAAGGGCTGCTGGCTCCCTCAGGGGTGGGGAGCCCAGCAGGCAGGGCAGATCCAGAGATGATGGCTGGCTCCAGCCACCAGCCCAGGGTGACAAAGCAGCAGTGAGGGAGGCCCGAGGCCAAACTGGGAAGTCACTCTGCAGGTCAGACAAACAAGATCAAGTAAGGAAGCCATCCCAGGGCTTTCCAGAACAGCCGTCCACCAGAGGGTCACAAGTGAAAGGAAAGGACGTGTCTGACAGTGGCATGATGGCTCAGGAAAAAAAACCCAACACATTTCCTGTAAAATGAATACATACTTACATACAGACTGACGTTTCTGAATCACAACACTGCAAAGCACGGTGTCATCCTTCATTTTCTTGTGGACCTGAGCAATCCACAAGGAAGGCTGCCAAGAATTTGAGTCTCATCTTAAAAATAGAAAATAAGCATGAATAAAAAATATTCCTTCCTACTTTTTTACTTTAAACATAATTCAAGATCATTTAGAAAAGCATACCTATTTGGGAAAGACTCATTTTAATCATGTGTCTAAATAACATTCTGAACTTTCACTTGAGACCTCTGTCATACTTGAACACAAATCCACCTACTAAAACAGTGGTTATGAGACCTGATTCTCCTGTTGGTGTGGACTCAAACATTTCAGTGCATTCTTCAAATAATCAATCAATTCTTACACTGACCTTGTGAATTACTATGTTTTCCTTTGATTTTGAATCTTGATGCTAGACCAAAAGTAGAAGTAGATCCTACTATCAACTGTCACAATCATCCTTTAAATGGTTAAAACATAGTAGTATACACAAGATATTTGTTCTAAGGAACATATGTTCAGGGAAGAGAGAACTGCTACCTGAGGAAGTACACAAAGTGATAAACTTGGCCCTTTCTTACCACGATAAATTTTCTTCAGTCAGAAACTATAGAGAAGCATCTGCCCACAGCAGTGCAGAATAGCAATTCAGAGTATAATGTGTACCTCGCATGCCATTGAAGCCTTGGGCACTTCTGTTGAGAACATTCTGTAAGCTATAAGAAAGCCTGTGTGCATATTTAACTCATCAGGGAATTGTAAATCCAGGTAGTTACTTAAAGTTAATCCCCATAAGTCAGAATGGCAAAAAAATAATCAATTTCAAGAGTTGGGAAAAGTTTTCAATGCATATACGAGCTAAAGAATGTCTTGGGCTATGATCTGTCATCCTAACAGAACTTTTCTGCTTCCAGACATCCAAGGTAGTACGTTCACCTTGCCAGTCTATGCTGCAAGTGTTTCCAAGATTCAGTGGAGTTTAGTAATAGAGAGAAATCTCACTTTACATCATCACAGCTAATACTAATGTTCCAGGTTATCCACAAATTCTACAAACCAGGATGAGGATATCTAAAAGTAGTTGGGGGGGCGGCAGTAAGAAATCACATACTGATTTGTTACAATGTCTCCTGATTCTTCGAAGGGGATTTTCTATAAGCAAAACTAAAAAGGGACTAAAAGTAACACAAAACTGAAGTTTGCTGTGCAATGCACTTACCCAATATACACAGAATCAAAAAAAGAGGATTGTATTTGTCTAATCCAGGTATATTTTATCCATTCTCTTCTGTTTCCTCCTGCCACAGCTTGCCATCTCCACTCTCTTGCAAGATTTTTCTGAAAAACAGGATCCTCTGACATACTAGGAAAAATAAAGAACACAACCTAGGATGCTCTGGGTAAGATTACAGAATTCCTTTCCTATCCTCTACTTTATGCCTAATCCACTAAAAAAAAAAAATAAAGAGCTTGATACACTTAACAACTTCTATATGTGACTCCTGCAAAATCAGAAAAATAACAAACTCTATTCATGCTATTATTAAGCAAAAGAAAAGTAAATTAAAAGCAAAAAGAAACTTTAAAAGATTGACATTAAATATGGTCCTGTAAGTACCATAACCTTACTAGTCTAGGAATTTTGGTTTGCAAAAATACAGCTGAAAAAACTCCCAACCTTTCACAATTTTTCTTACCCTATTTCTTGGGATGAAATAACAATGCAGTATATTTTAAGAAGTTTGCATCCAGTTTTGAATATGGAAAAGATCTGTCATAAATAAAATAAGTCGAACAAGACATCTGGGGCAAGACCCTCTTGAATCTTTATAAGCACAAAAATGAGAATAAGGAAAAACTGCTACCATCATATACAGTTATTGCAATCCTACTATAATGTGAATACATTTAGGTTTTATTAGCAAGGGTAAATGAGTATAGCTTAACATTTATACTTCTTTGACTTAAGTAATATTAACAGCAACAGAGGTTAAAAAGCCTTTTTTGAACATGCTAAATTTGGAGTTTGAGCACACAAGAAAAACCGAACACTTTAATTTATTCCATTTACCAACAGTTTAATGGTTCTAATAATATTTTCAGTAATGCATATGCTTATAATAACCAGAACTGTATCTTCTGCTTAATCATTAGTATATGAATATTAACATTATAAAATACTACATTTAAGCATTTCTAAGTACAACTTTATTTATCTAACTTAAATTGCACCCAAAATCACACAAAAGTCATCCTGAGATTGTACTATACTGCAGACATCAGTATAATTTTGTTAAATTGAAAACACTAAGGCTGAACAGGAGGGGCGGGGAAATAAAATCACACAACTTGATCTGTGTACCTCTGAATCCTGCTAAGTGGGATAGTATGCTGTCTATACGCAAGTATTATCTGTCTTTAATCAACAGGTGATTGCTTGGCTATCTGGAGTTTGAAATACTTTCAGTCCTTAACTTCCCTGTTGTCAGTTAATAATAACTAGAGGTCAACAATGCTTCCTAAACAGCTTTCAGTGTAGTGGGATTTTTCCTCAAACTCAAACCCTACTGAACTAGACGACTCCATTATAGTAATTCAAGTGACCCAGATTCTCAACAGGTATTAAAATGGTGCAGAACAACTGAAAACAAGACTCAGAAAGCAAGTCTCTGAATGAAATAAATGTAAATTCCCAGACCAGCACAGCCAACACAGGGTTCATGTTTCAGAGTCTGGGCTGTTCTGGATACGTAAGTGCTTCTAGGAATCAAAGACAATGAGCTGAGTCCAAATTACTACAAAATTAACTATGATCAAAAACCTAACTCTGATGCCTGTCTACATCACAAGCAAAGGATTACCCGAGCTGCTGCCAGCCACAAACTAACCCAGCTACATCAACATGCCAAAACGCCCACTCTAACACAGCTACACTGCTCTGGGGTCTAAATTTCTGTCTCCACATACAGTATCTGCATTGCACCGTGTACTGACCAGTGCTTACCTTGTATTTTGTATCCTGTTTCACAGCCAGAGCAGGGGTTTGATGCTTGCCACAAGCACGCACAGCACACACCCGAAGTCAGATGTATTAATCTGCAAAGCATTCCTTATATTTTTAATTATGAAATGGAGGCAATTACTAGTTTCCAGGTACTGTTGTAAACTGGCACTGATCTGGAATTGCCACCTATTTTTTTAACCCCTAATTAAACATCAGTAAAGTAACCCTGGTTCTGAGAAAATGTCTGAACCGGAATATAGAGCTATATAAAGACAGACACTTGATTCTCCTTTCCCCCTCTTTAATATTTCTTCTCTTCTCTGAAATTCATCTGTCAAAAAAATTGCAATAAATTTTTTCAATGATTTGTGCTTCGCACAGGCACTTCTGACATTTTTGCTAGGCAACACCATACCTTAAGAGACAATTTTCACTAGAACATCATTCACATCAGTATAACAAAAAGATTGTTTTTAGAATAATTTTCCCCATAATCATACGCCATAATCGGGGGGGGGATTAAGAAAAAAAAATAAATTAGGAGGATGTAAGAAAGAGTTTCTTTTTTTTGTATCTATACAAAAATCATATCTTTCTCCTAAGGTTACCCAGTATTAATATTAATAACTATTAAATAATTTTTAGCAGTATGGATTTGGACTTTGAGACTCTACAGAGAATTACAATTATCTGCCTAATTTTTTTTTAATTTTTATGTGAATTAGCTTACCTAGATGTAATTTCAGGGAACCAGTGAAACCAGTTCAGGCTGGATTCTATTCAGTTACTTCTGAGAACTAATTTTTGGCCGAGTCACACCTTGATGGGATTTTATTTCAATAAAAGGTCAGCTCCTGGACTTCCACAAAGAGCCATTTGGGAAGTAGGAAGTTCTCAGAAGCCTCCTTAAACTAGAAGCTTCAATAGAAAGTGTTATGGAACTCTACATTTGTTTCAGAGATAAATGATTAAATGTTTGTATTCATAGAAATTACAATGAATATGCACAATGCAGAAGCCATCTGCTGGAGGAGTCTTATAAAAGATTAACACTGAGTATTCTGGAAAAATCCTGTGGGAATATCTTGCATGATTGGAAGCTGGTGTTCCAATGTACACAGTAGCATGTGGAATGAGAAAAACATGGCACAAGCTATTTAATCATAAATACTATGAGTTTTCAAAAAAAATGCTGCATATTGTCAATTTATATTAGTCTGTTTTGTTAACAGGCTGCAAAGGCAAGAAACAGCCCGGACTTTCACTTATCAGAAGAACTGATGGGTTTCTTTTGTAAACCAAGGAGAACCAAAAAGAAAAAGCCCAAAGCGCACCTCAGTAATTATCTAGGGTTCCTCTTTATCAAGGTATGAGAGTCTGTCCCATTTCACTGGTCAAACTAACTTCTAGCATCATCATACTCAATCAGTATTTTTAGTAACTCTTTATTCTAATCAGCCTATATTCCAAGTATTTTATTGGGGATGGAGGAATCTGAAATGTGTGCAAAGAAAAAAATAGTAAGAAACCAACATGTTTGGCAAGTCAAAGTAAACAATATTTGCAAGGAAATGTTTTATGATTATCGATTTATAAAGTGAAATAATTGTTTTACATCTACAAGAATGCTCAAACTTCAGAAAATGCAGGCACTTTTGTACAAACAAGACAGTTCAGAGTAACCCGCTAACCATTACACACAAAAGTCACCTTACGAAACTTTCTATGCAATATTGCCACTACTCCAGATGTCTACTATCTAAGAACTACCTATTTGCATTAATTTGCTGAATTATACTTCTTACTGGTACATATGTCCTACAAGACAAAATCATCTTGTTTTGTCAAAACTGTCCGTAAATCATGAAATTCTGCTTTCTAAGTTTTGCATGCTGCGGGCTAGCTAAGTAATGTGGTTTGGATTTTTTTACTCCGGAAGAACAGCATCAGCTTCAAAATACAGTGGCATTAGATATTACTCTTCAGTTTCCAAAAATCCTTCTTCAAAAGCTTTGTGAACTGTACAATACAATTAATTCACCTGAGAAATATAGCTTCTTAAATTATGTATGACATTTAAGAGCTTTTCAAAATATTGGCCAAAGACTACATCAGTCTGTGGAACTGGAAGCAGACCAAACAGATTGTTTAACTTGTGTTCTGACCAGGCCATCAGGTCAAGCTTTCTCTTGCTAAGAAGTGCTGTAGGATGCTTAATAACCAAGTGGGTTAAGAACTCTGATCTTAAATTTCCAAGGCTATACCTACCTCTGTAGTTGCCATTCATCTAGACACAACAGGTAATCTTAACAAAACCAAAACAAACCCACAAAACCCCCTCAAAAACAAACCAAAAACCCAATACACTCCACTGGACTGAATGGCCTTAAGCCCTGCAACACACACCAAGCCAAAACCCTGGATAGGTAGTCTCAGGCTTAGGCAGAGGTTGTCAGGGATGTGTTGTTGTAGCACCTATGTCTCCTTGCTGCATATCTGAAGCATACCTACACAAGCTTCATGCAGATGGCAAAGCAAACATATCTGAATAAAGGCAAGCCTTCGTGTCCCTAATGCTAGAAAAACAGAGCATGAACACCCGTTGGATCACCATACCATATGATTCTTTTAAATTTTCATTTGACCTCTTCACCCAGGAAAACACCACATAATTTCCACCCAATTTTTCCCATAAAAATTACACAGGATCAGTGGGTCTCAAAGTACTAGATATCCAAGCTAACAAGGCTAGACATTTCTGCTTATCGTTGAAAAAATGTTACGGTTCCCAAGACTGCTGTTTGCTCTAATTTCTACTAATTTTCAGTAGGAATTTGTGCCCTATATAATTCACCCCTTATTAGAGAACTTTCTGAGGGTCACCCTTTTGTCAATGAAGCAACTGTTGCTGCAGAACCCACCAGCCAGTCTACTGTGCTATTAGTTACATCACATCACTTCTCCTCTAGGAGGACACCTGCAGCGCATTACAGGAACACACACCTCTAGTAACTTTTTCTTGGGAATCCTTCTGTCCTCAGGCCCTGCCACTTTCCCATTATCCTTCCAATCCCATGGTTTTTTGCTACTGCTCCATGAGACACTTCCAAGCCAAAAGGATTTTGCTCATTCTTACCTAGCAGTACTACAGGATTGGCACCTATATGCCATTTCAGCAATTCAGGCATTTTTATTAAAAAAAAAAATAATAAAATAATAATCTAGGTTTGCTCTTTGTTTGTATTTTGAAACCCAAAACAAGTAGAAAATAACAGAAAACAAGACCCAAACATAATGAAACCTGAGAAAAAAAAATATCAACCATATTAGAGCTTTGCAGTTTGGCATGACAGGTATTTCTTTTCTTCAAAGACCCCAGTAAATCAGAACAATGGTGTGGATGGCATGGTATAATTGCCTCTGACATGCTGCAGTGAGGGTTATTTATGGTTGTTTATAAACTATGCTGTCAGAATGGCAGGCTGCCTAGGACCTTAGCATTATTTATGGATTCTCCTGTCTTCACATCCCTTTTGTGCACCAAATTAAGAAAACACAAAAGTTCCTACTCTCTGCTCTTGAAACAAGAGCACTTCCTTCAGAAAACAATATTTGTTATATTACACATCTGTTACTAAGTAAGTTATTCTGTGAATGTCTACAATGAAAAACATTTACAGCTTCAGCAAAGTATTTCCCAAGTTCTCTCAGCAAAAGGCCAAATTCTATACCAAGTGATGACATATGTAATGCTACTTATGTCATTAGCATCATACTTGATATCAAATCTGGACTTTTGTCTTTACCCAAGGCTGTTACATGCAGCAATCTTTTCTTAATTTTCAGAGAGCCTGAGCCTTGGGAATAATTCTAAAAGCCCAAACCAATTCCAGCCTCCTCTTTTATTTGCAGCATTGGAGGAGAGAGTTCAGAGGTAAGATGTTTAATTTTCTTATGCCATTCAATCCAGTTGAAGTCATGTATCAGTTTCTTTAGCATTCCTGTATATATGCCAGGTATCTTAATGTTAACTAAACTACTTTAATGCATTCTCCTGCCAAAATTAGTAAATAGCATCTGCCAGATGACAGATTACCTTCACACATCTTTTCTTCTTTACATCTTACTAAACATCGTGGCCTTTACCAATTTACTAAGATTTCCCAAAATATAATGAACTGCTTGCTGAGGTCCTGTATTTGATTTTAATTGTTATATTTCTATCCATGTTTTCAAAATACTATGAATATACATATGCTTTAGCTGATTCTTACCATAAAATTAACTGGTCCCAGAATTCTCTAGAAAGTTGAACTAAAAAGACAGATGATTAAATAAAGGGCAGACAAACATCTGCTTTCCAAAAATACTTTGCTGTCTTTAGATTTACTTGTTTACCTTGTAAAGAATTAAGTACGCCCAAGCTGTTGGACAGAAATCCAAAGTGCAGGTTTTGTTGCAGAATATAACTCCTGTAACTTCAATGAGTAAATTCAATTTATAGTTGAAATTGAAAAAAAACTCATCTCCTGAAGTTTCCATCCTGTTGCTAGAGAAGCTGCAGACACTTTGAGCAGACTAGTCTCTGCAAACAAGACATTTCCTCATCACGGGACTATATAAATTAATTCCCAGAAAGAGGGAATCTAGATTAAAAAAGCTGTCAGCTATATGAAATCACTTAAGTTTTTACTAAGAACAGCACAGCCATGGCATACATTATTAAGAAATCTGTGTCACAGTCAGTCATATTTATCCCAGGCTTTTTGCCATAGGTACTGCCAGATGTTATCCTACTTGCACCATTTCTTGCTGCTCACAAACACTGGAGTGGGGGAGGTGTGTGTGATACCCCAAACTCTAACCACCAAACAATGCTACCTGGAAAAGGCAAGACCATGGGTAGTAATCTTCTGTAGTTCACTACTACCCCTAGGAACAGCAAGAAATTATAAATTCTACCAACCCATCTGATCTCCTTAAGAACATCCCCTTTTACAGTGCTGGCAGAAACAGACATTTAAAATGATTGAGGTGCATCAAAAGACTCAAAGATAGTCAAAACACGTCACTTAAGCAAGCTACAGATATCAGATGCTAACACAGGCAATCATCCAAAAATTCAGGCCCAAAGTGTGCCTGTCTACCCAAGAAATGCCTAAAATAGAAGGACACTTCCTTGGTCAAGCCATCATTAGGATACTGAACAATTCTTGGAGGCCTTGCACTCATCCAGGCATGTGCTGGAGTACCAAGCTCTCAGTTTTCAATCCTCAAACAGGTAGCAAACGTTTCTGTCTTCTTTCTGTAAATGTGCATTGCACAAAGAAGAGTTAAGCATATTTTAATCCTGCCATTTATTTACCAAAGAGATAACACTGCATCAGGACCAGTTTTGAAAGAATAGAGAACTCTGAATGATGATGCTCTGACTTTAGGGTCTAATGTTCTTAGCAGCCTCTGCTCTCATTGTATCAACTAGGTATCGTTCAGAACCCAGAAGTGGCCTTGATCCCTTGAAATAAACTTAAAATAAGGTGCTTTAAAATGGTGTTTTGCACCTTGTTCTTCGCAAAATATTTTTGAGAACAGACTTTCAACTGAAAAAAACAAACATATTCCAACTTTGAAATTGAAGACTTTTATGAAGATAAAGGTGGAGAAATGACAGAAGACAAACAGAAGTAAACTGCAGCTTCCTATTTACATAAAAGATACTAAGATCTGAAATTTAGGAGGGAAAAGAAATCCACAAGGGGAGCAAAAGAAGAGATTAGAAAAAGATTTGCCTTTGGGATGGCAAAATCAAATTCTTCATTTCAGAAATCAAATTCTCCATTCATTAAACCAGTAAGAAGTAGAACAGAATAGGATTCAAAGGACAAGTCTGCACAACATGTCTCATTCATCTTCACAGTGATTAGTGAAGAGACTAGAGCTAACTATGGCACTGTTAGCTGGGCCCTTGCAGAAAGCAGACACACACATAGCAGCAGGAAAGAAATAACCAACCAAGTGAAATTTTCCTGTTCAGTTTGTGATGCAGCCAAGAGCATGTAATACACTGTGATCAATCTAAACACTAAGGAATTGCATAGTCTCACCCAGATAAGAGACATTTTTATGAAAAAAGAATCACGTAAATCCAGCTTGTTGACTAAGATCCAGAAATTGTTCAGAATCTTTCCCAACCTTCCCCTCCCGTACCCACTGATTGTACATCATCTAGTAATCACTTGTTTTACGCTGCTGGCTTTCTTTCAGTGCAAGGACAGATGCCATGAGCTTCCTATTAACATGATACAGATGGTAGCAGCACTTGTAAATCAACATGATGGATTGCTCCAGGAAACGAGCCGATTCTGATTGTAACATTAGGCAACACAGAAAGGGAGAACTCTTCTATGCTTATGGCATCATATCACTGATATTTTAATTCTTCCTTTGAAGAAGCGTGTGTGTACATATATATCTGGATATTATACATTTGGGAAAATTGTTAATAAATCAGATCACTTCTGCTGGTGTCTTGCACTGTTGTTTCACACACTATTCTACCTGCAGCAGTTTACTGCCTTTGTACTTACCTATAAAATAGTTAAAGTTAGCCTAATCTATATGTAGTGAAATATGCCAGAGTTTATTTAATACTACACAAAATTAACATTAGAGTGCAAAATGATTAAGAAAGGAGGAAAAAAGAATTAATTATATATATGTGGTTAAACTATAGTTTACAAACATCATTTTAAACCAGACAACGTTATAGCGTCCTTTAGAAAGAGAAATCTTATTTCTCAGCTGTGGTTTAATCAGCATTGGCTTTCATAGATACAAGGTCATGTAGTAACCATGAAATGTTTTTGTTGGGTTTTTTTAGGAGCAAAGAAACCTACAGAAATTCTTTGCAGCATTTTAGCAAATACACCTGTAACATGCATTTTGTTCAGAAAGTCTTATCTGATTTTTCAGTTTCATTCTAACCTTCCTAAAGGTTACAATTTGAACTCAAAATGGCTTTTTACAGAAGCATCTTCCAACTTTCTCTTGCCAGATATTCCCTCCCTTTAAAAAAAAAAAATAAAATAAATATGCAGGGTTGAATGTTCTGGCGATTCAATGCAATACAACAGTGGGTAAATACATAAAGCATAGCAAGGAAAGTAAAAATAGAACTACCTGAAAGTTGGTGGCAAAGCTGATTTTAACTTTCTTATTCACAAAGCACATGAACACTATCTTCAGACTGAAGTAAATATCAGGTTAATACACAGTATAGGAAATAGCACTGGATTAATCAACACAACACACAGTATTTTCACTAGACTTACAGAATAGCTTAAGTCAGTGGATTTTGGATGCGCTTCTCAAATGAAGAAGCCAAAGGAAGAAAAGACCAGTTTCTTCTATTTTCATACCAGTTCGACTCTGAACCAGCACAAGAGAGAACGGTAAAGCCACAGGAAAGATGTTCATCATCATCTTTTTTTATCATAGAAATGTTGTCATCTGATTCATGCCTATTTTAGACATTTTAGTCAGGGAAGAAAAGTACAAGGATGACAGTGAGAATGCAAGAGCTACATGGGCAGTATACAGCCCTGTCTTTTCCAAAACGATGACTGGCACAGGTCTTCATTCTCTCTTTTGATAATGGCAGGATTGTGCAGAAGCTGTTGTCACAGTAACTGCTCACTTGCTCTTTCTTGCAATACTTGGTGAGCAACTCTGTTTCTCATTCTGCCCTTTTGAGACTAGACATCAAAAAGCTAAAACTCATACTATTACTGTACTCTGAAATCAAGTTATACCAACACAATGCAAGAATAAGATAGTATGCCACAGATAGGAAGTGCCACTAGCCATTCCTGCTTACAAGGGCAAAAGATACAGTACTTCAGCTTAAAATATGTATCAAAATTACATTTGATCAGAATACTTATAAGAAATACAACAAACTCAAAAAGGCTTTAAAAGGCAACAATGTCTTTCATAACAGTAAAAGGACCATACAAGTGTTAAATTAACTGTGAAATAACATTCTAGTTGTTCCTTCAATAGCATGCAAATATCACGGCACTCCGCGAGGTGGAAAGTAGTAAGAAATCACACACAACTATACTTCATGTACAACTCCCACAATGTTACAGAGAAATTGAACTGTCACAAGTAGGTCCAAACTTCCCAATGCATCCTGTGTTACTCTGTTGCTTGTTTCTTTCCTTTGTAAATGAAAGGATGCAGACTGAACAGAAAGTGCTGATGCCACTCTGTACTGTACATTACTACTTCTGCACAAAGAGTCTATGGAGCTGTGAAACAGATTCCTCTGTTTCTTCTGAGGAAGCATTATGTTGTACTAAAATCCTGACTTATTCTGTGATAAATGCTCTAAATTTAGCAAAAAACATGGATCCAATCACCTCCACTGTACATCTTTAAATGTTTTTTATAGCAATATTACTTGCAATGCAGATTTCTGTAAGATCAAAACAAAATAAGCATCATCTATATCAGATCCAGTTATATATAGACAAAGTCTTACACTGAACATGGCATGAACTGCCTCTAAACTATCCAAACTGACTAAATCATAAGTGCAACACTATGAGGAATCCATCCTGCACACATCCTTCACTTCAGACATGTGTTTCACAAATGCCAGCTTAAAGGCCTTTTTTGAGCAGTTTCTACAACTGACTTCAGTAAATAAACCTGGAAAGCAAGCCAGGTGCTTTTTTCTGCATCTATTTTCTCCACTTCACTGCATCATGCCTTCCCCCATATTTACACAATAAGTGCATTGACAGCATATTACTAAACCAGAACAACTCAGCCCCAAACGTGCCCAATCCTAAGCACCATTACAGAGTGCCGCAGCATGGTGGTTCAAGCCCAGCTGCATTAGCTGGTGTGCCTATCAATTAGGCAGTGAAGAAAAACTTAAGTGGGAATCCCATGTGGCTCACAAAAAATATCCCTGGGTGGTTATCCACTGCAAGAGGCCTAATTCCATCAAGCAGGTTGGTTGATTGGTTGGGATTTTTTTCATCTGTTAAAAACTTGCTAATCCACAGATTTCAAAGGACAAAAAGAAAAAGCTTTTCACCTTTAAAAAGTATGAAATTTCTTGCCAGACTAAGAGCAGTTATGGAAAATACGTATTACTGAAAGTAGCCAATACTTTTCATTGTGAAACCGCATTAGAGTAAACCACACCATCAAAAAAGGAATACTTCAGCTTTCAGCATCATGCATTAGAAACACTTCTAGGTGTCAGGAGTGCTATTTTCAGTTTAAGAACAGTCTGATTTTTTTTTTTCTCCAGCAGCAGCATTTCCTTAATACCAACCAATTAAAAATATTATTTATGGGTCAATTCACGTCTTGTATCAATTTCTCATGTACTCCTCGAATTAGAAAAATCAGCTGTGACCTATCCTAACAACAGAAGCCATAGCACCCTCTATTGTGTAGATACTTTCTTTGACGTACTCAATGTTAATTATATTAATACACCATAATTGCCTGTCTCCTTGAGTGAAGCTTATAAAAGTTTTGCAAATACAATTTTTTAAACAAAAACTCTCAGTCTGATTTTTAAGTTATGCAGTTTCTAAAAATTGCTAGTTTTAGAAATACCACCATGAATCCTGCTAATCTGATGCAGTACTCCAGTGCTGTAATATTATGTCAGCTCACTGATCCCCAAGACAGTTGGACCAAAATGTAACTACGCTAACAAACTGCTGAAGATCAAAGTGCCACATACTCCTGTTAATTTTTTTCAGGTTTCTGGTATATAAATACACATGGAATTTTATCAAGGACAGAGAACACGCAAGTTACAATAAAGCCAGTTAAAATTTCTATTGCAGAAATCAAGACCTTTTTAATGTAGGAGAGGTTTTACCACTTCTATTGCCATATTCTTTAAATTACCTTATAGCACAAAGAAAGGTTGGTTTGCTTCTCTTTAATGATTCCCAAATGAAAATTTTCACGAGAAAAAAAGCCACCCTCCTAAATGTCTCCAAAAGTGATCATGGCCAATTATAAGAGTTTGACTACAACTACAGGTTAGATAGAAAAAAAACCCCAAAACCATAGTAAAATCTTACCTATATACTAGCTGAAAAATTTCTTCCATTGATGAATCTAGGAGGTTTGATGTTGCACAAGGCAATTTTTTTTTTTAATCCATCTTGGAGGTGAATTTCAGACTCTTTTCATCCCTACAGACAATAAGGACAAATGCTTTAAATCAGCATAATTTCATTGAGTTATTGAAAAAAAAAAAAAATAATTATTCTAAGGATCCAGATTTGTGTCTTCCTTTGCCTGTAGAGTATAAACGAGAGGGATGGAAATCTGCTTGATAAATAATTTGTGTGAGATTTAATTGCAAACTAGAATATTCCAGTAAGTAAACAGCTCTGTGAATTCCTATAGGATCAGTACGTCATTTTACTTTTCACAGGCCTCAGATAAACACAGAAAGAAAATCTGTCCCAGGAGATAGGGCCAATCTCAGGAGCGGGGATGAAGCATCAGCACATTTATACAAAGGTTCCAGAGGTTTCCTTCATCTTCGGAAAGACCATCCGTACTGCTAACAAACGTCAATCAGCTGAAAATTCATCTACATGAGAGCACCATCACACTGAATTTGATCTAGCTAAATGTATGGTAACACTCACAGAAATGTATGTTTTATTTCTGAAAGGATACACCTTGCCATGAAGGCATACTGCTCAATTACATGTGCTGCTGCCGAGACTGGTCTTCCTCATTAGCTCAGCACAGCTTCATTGGATGCTCCTTGTTCACAGTGCCATAGTCTGACAAAAGTTAGGATGTTACCACCAGTGACTAAGTCTGGTTAGGCAACAGACAGTCGCAAAAAACTAGACTCTCTCACCCCAAAAACAAAAAGAACAACGCTACATAGCATTTTCTAGCAAAAGAATCACAGCCTGTGACAATCAGGCCTTATACCTCTCTCTCTCTCTGGTGTCCAGCCATTCTATGGGCTATGAAGAGGTACAGACAAAAGTTCATTGTACTTTATTATCTGAACACTGAAACAACATTATTGTATTTTGCCAGTTTCCTCAAGAATATTATTAGCAGAATATTCTTTACAGTTTGGACTATAAATGGCACTGTGGTCCTCTAGCATGGTCTTTTGCACAGTATAGGTCCCAGCAGGCCCAACTTTTACACTAGAGTATCTTCTGGAAAAAAATTAGTCCAACTCCAATTTTAAAATTCCAGTGATGGAAAAAAAAACAGAGCAATGCCTAGCAATTTGTGTGATAGTTAATGACTCTTTCTGGAGAATTTGTCAATTCAAATTAAAGCAAAATGTATGTAACACTAAATCCCAATGACTGTGTATTTTGTGTTTTCTCTGGAAATGCTTACATACCAGTCAAGCTGATCCTTAACACTCTTTCTGCTGCCACTCAGCGTGGAATACTTTTTTATCTTTCACCATAAGACGTGTTTTCCTTTGCTGTCATGGCTTTATGAACCTGCCTCAATTTATTGGCATCTTTTTTGAGCTGTTGACTCCAAAACTGAATGCACTATTCTATTTTGATTATACAGTGACAAATGCAGTGAAAACAACATCTCTAAATTAGATTTTCTGTTTCGACACCTAAAAATATATTATCCTTTGGCCATAACATCACCCTGGCAGTATACATTCAACTGACTATGGATCAACATCAGTATAATTTCTTAATAATTATTCATCATTCCCCCCTATACCTCTGTCACTGCACTATCACTTTTAATCATTTTATGTTTTCTCCCTGGTCACTGAGAAAAATGTTCCAAATGATAGTCTGAAAAACCTATTACTAGTCCAAATATTGCTAAAATACTAACTTATGTATGAATTAACTTTATTCATGACTTACCATCCTTCCATTTTCTCAATCAAAATCTTAAACAGTGCTTACAGGAATAAATCACATAAAATACCATTGCCTATATCAGCCAATCTAAATGACATTAAATATTACACCTAGTGAACTTTGCAAAATCTATCTTCCATCAAGCTTTTTCAGAAGTCATTAATTACTTCCCACTTTCAGTTCTTCAGTATTGCAGTTTTTTCTTAGTCATTCCATTATTTTGCATGGGCTGAAGTAAAGATGAAGACTCTGAAACTGAGTTATATATGTAAGTGTTAATTTACTTTTGATCTCTCAGAAAGTTTTCATCTTTCTGAAAAAAAGAACTGACAAAACGTCAGCTTTGAAGATCTTAAGGCACTCTTTCGAAAATATGTTTGAAAATCAGGTGGGTATTTTGAATGTCTTTCCATTTTTCATAACATTTCATGTTATGTTCATTCAGTTATTTGCCATACAATGTTTTCATGTATTGTGTTTACATTCCACGTACTGTTAACTGCATCATCAATCACAAGTGGTACAGATGTTTAGTTTACTTCATCCTCAGCTGAGTTTTGGTAATTGCACAAATCTATTCCATTTCAGTACAACACAATAGGTTAGTTTCACTATTTCCAGTACATTAATTCAATTCAATACCATTACCAGACTATACCCATTTAACCAAAATCTTCTAGCCTGAAGATTTTTTTTTTAATATTCTTTTCTTTCCCATCATCTGCAATTCTTCACTCTTACTTTGTATTTTCTCTGTTTCTCTTCTTCTCCCTTGATTAGACTTAGCTTTCTAACATTATAGAATTGCATCTAACTTCTCCCTCTTTGTTTTCAAAAGTAAAAGAGGGTCCTATGGATCAAATGTGGCATTAGGCTTTTCTGTATCATTCACTGAATATTTTATATGACTCAGTTTTTATTCTACTATCTCAATTTTATTTTGTCTTCTAATTAATTTGATCACATTTCTTAAACGAGCAGAATCCTGTCAAACACTTTTTACCAACCTGTGACTTCATTTTCAGTCTGGATGAGGTCCAAATTAACAAGTTTTTATTAGCAATATTCAGCATGCAGTTGAGTTGGGAATTGTCTTGTAGATATTTTGAAATTACTTTCAAATTAGTTGAATGAAGGCTCTAGCATGAAAACTCCATGAAAAAATTTCCATGAACTCCACAGTGAAGTATATTTTTTTCTTGCTACATATAAATACAACCTTACAGAACTGTCGTTCTGTTCTTGGGTCTGATCATTATAATGCAGACACCCACTGTTACCATTTTGTGCTTCAGTTCCTGCAGGATTTATCCATTGTCACTGGAATCTTCCCAAGCTATTGGCAATTCAAACAGCTAAAGCTGTATTTGGCATAAAGTATCATTCTCCTCCTCTTCTGCCACTTAAGTCTTCCCCAATATGCTAAATATCGAATCATGCGAGTCGTGCCACTGGGCTTCAGTGTTGCCATAGTGGTATTATATTTGTTAGTTTTCTCCTCAGTTGCTAAGCAACTTTCAGAATATCCTCTAAATACAGCCTCCCGTGATGATGTCACAGAATCACACAGAATCACAGAATTCTAGGGCTGGAAGGAACCTCGAAGGATCATCTAGTCCAACCCCCCTGCCGGAGCAGGTTCACCTACATTAGCATGAAATCATGTTAATTTAATTCACATTTTACCTTTACAGCCCTCACCCTCACTCTATTCTTGTTTAAAAGAAGAAATATGTCAGAAGCATTGGGATGGGCTTGAAAATTGTTCTGCTATATGGGCCTACTGCAATATTCCTTCCAGAGTCTTTCTATTTTGCTAAAACAATGCAGTCCTCCCACTGAGCCTGAATTTACATCCCTTGTCCTTCTGCCCCTAAAAAGCATTTCCAGACCGCTGGTAAAGTCTCCTCTTTTGAACAGATGATCAGGCTGGAGAGGAGCTAAACTATATTTGGCATAATTTTTCCCTTAAGAAAGCTTTGACTGTATGCTACTGAATATCTCTGCTCTTGGGAATAATTTCTTTGTTAGACCTTTATGCACATCTGTTTAAAGATTTGATTCAATCAATTTTTTTCTTGAATAACTTTGCATATTATATTTTAGGACCATCTTGTGTCAACGAGCATACTTTTTTGCACAGAATTTCATTAGTTGTTAAAAAAACCAGAAGTTAAATTCAGAGCATTTTTCCCCAATACATTTGCAGTTTCCAGCTTACATCTTAAAGCTGTTCTTCTCCAAAGGGCTTTCAGATGTCTCTTTCTGTACATGTTAGTAACATATAAATATGAAAAAATCAAATCACTATTGATTTACAACACAGATAATTCGGGATGAATGTGTAGTAAAGCTTTCTAATAGAATTCTGTCAATCATTTCCAAGCACTACTTTCTCATTATGTGTTTGCTGAAACTATATGATGGAATTCTGCTGGTGACATTTGAGCAATAGTGGCTTTGATTTCAAAGGAAATGTTTCAGGTTCATTTCATTACCTTGGAAAAGTAAAAGCAAATTTGCCTTATAAAAAGCAATTACTTCTTAGCTGACCAGTGCACAATAGCAATATAAAAAAAAAAATTCTCATTCCACTATTCAAATCCTAAACTAGCAAACTAGTGTTTGATTTTGCTTTAAACCAATTTTACCTTGTTTGAATTGCAAAACCATTTAATCTTCATAAAGTAGGTTATTATAATGGAGATCATATTTTATTGGTACAACACACCACCCTGGACAAACAGGGCTTTTTTGTGGTTTGGGTTTTTTTTGTGGTTTCTTTTTTGTTTGGGTGTGTTTTGTTTTGTATTGTTTTAGTTTTTTATCTAAGGAAAAAATGCTTAAAATTTTAAGAATACCCACACTTTTTAGGCATGCAACATTTTGAAACTTTTTACAAACAAACATCTACAATAAAAAGTATTCAGACTATAGTAAGCAAGCACATATTCATGCTGTATACATCACAAAGGCAACATTTCAGATGTTATATAAAATACAAGATCTTAGTCAGTCAACTGTACTCTTTCCACAACAATTTTGAGAAGATACACAATAAATAAGAGTTGAATACTTCATTTATGTGGATTCTATGAGTTGTATAAATTCATCTGTTTTTATTACTACAATGAATTATATAATTTCTTCTTTTGTTCCCAGACTTGATAGCCACAATTCACAACTACTGATATGGCAACAAAGATATATCATTTAAAGCAGATTCAACACAAAAAACTCTTAACTACAACCATTTCAGGGAATGTATCAAAAATTCTTTCATCTTCCATGTTTAAACACAAAGGGAAAATAATATATTTTCTCCTACTTATTAGTTATGTCTACCAATTTAGTTATAGACTTTCCTTGGAGTTGTCAACATGAGTTTACCGAGCACCACCACAGTATTGCAGAGCAACTTCTATTTTAAAGTAACTTTGGAAAATGAATAGATCGATACACAATTATAAACATCAGCAACAGGCATAACATTCAGCAAGTCTAAGCAATTAATTAGAAATAATGGAAAGAAAATCACAAGAAGTTGCCATATTTTCTGATCATATTTTTAAAAGTGACTAAAATAAATTCCCTACTTATATCTGTAATACAGCATGTCTAGATGTATAAATTATAGGTATGGGGCTTTTTAAGGCACTCCAATCAAAATAATCTAAAATCAAAATGCATAAATTGAAAACAAAATGAAGTGAAGAAACCATGAAATCAATGGTAATACAAACTAGAAATCCGAGAAAAACCATTAGAAAAGTAGTAACATGAAATACCTTGAGCTAAAAGCAGAGCACTTACTCCCTGCATTTGAGTGTAAGGTGCATACCAATACATGTTAGCAACTGGAAGAATCATTACAAAGATTTTTAAAAGGTAGTTCCAACATAATGTCTACCTTCAAAATGTAATGTAGAATATCCAGCCTTGACTTTTGAAAGAAAGAGGCGTTTAACATAAACAGTACTTCATTGTTAAGGACTATACAGTGTTCAAGATAAAGCACATAATTGTTGCACTTGTGGAAAAGGTTAAGAAGAGACCACACTTAACTGCAAATAATGAAAATATTTCAGGCAGTCCCCTGAACTGAATAAAGCCTCTATTTCCTGCATGCCTTTTATAATGCTTTGTAATTGAATACTCCAAAGTAATAGAGCAAGAATGGTCAAATTCATCCGGATTTATCTGTATCCCATGCTACAGACAAATGGTGGTATACAAGGCAAGGAAGTCCTTTGTCTTCGCACAGGATGTGGTTACACCTTGAGTCAAGCACACAAAGAGCCTAAATCTGGGTCTGAGGAGATGCGATGGGAGCAGAACTATAGCTTCTGCTTCAAGCAGCAGAGCTGAGCTGCCATACTCATCTGGACAAGTCCACTTGTTCCTCCTATGATGTATGCTTCTCAGATCCTTCAGATCAGTTGGTGGCCTACAAGCAGCTTCCTATGTGAGTCTGGGCTGTGACTGCTAAAGAGTGACTCTGACAGGGATAGTGAGAGTTTGAAAAAAGACTGGGAAAACCCTTGAGAATGTGTTTTGTCTTCTGCTCTGACACGACAAGTGATTCTTCCCAAAACTCATTCCAACAACAGAAATCTTTCTTTTAATGGTAGAAATTAAAAAAAAAATAAATAGTATTTTCTGTATAGCCTTGCAACCTAGTAAGTATGGTGCTGGTACTGCTAGCAACAGGCTTTGCATTAAGCTAACAATACAAGCTTCAGGAGATTGAGGACCTTGCTGGGGCTGCCTGGAACTCTGCTTTAGCTAGTTTAGCTGCAAGAGCACTGTCTAAAGATCCAGTGATTATTACCTTTTTTGTTTTAGCTTTTCTTTGCTTTTTACAACTTTATAGTGTACCGTCTGTTGTTATATACATATTTTAACTAAAAGGTAACAGTAAGCATTTTGCCTTTGCAGGATGAACTATCTATATGACCTCAAAATAAAAATCTAGGAGAACTGGCATAGGATCTTATGGGTTGTCTCATGGCTACAAACAACTTATCAGTGGTCAGCTTCTGGTCAATAAAGAATGAAGTCTTGTGTAAAACCAGCTGTATGATGTATGCAATGTTATGTCCTTCCAGCAAAGGACTTGGGATGCTTAAAAATCATCACAACCCACAGACAGAAATTTACCACAGAAGATAACTTCTAACTGACAAAAGGTATGTGCACAGCTCTACATACTAAAACCTAAACACAGTTGAAATTGAAAACTTTGAATTTTAGATTATCAGAAAGTGAAAGGAGAAAACATACCTTACCAGTGTTTGTAAACAAAACTCTCGAACACGTCTGATAATAAACTGGCAGTGCATAATCCAGAATCTGAAGCAAAATCATCAACATAGTGCCATGTAAAGAAAGATTAAAAATCTTTTTATTTAAAACAGCATTATATTGCAAGTCAACAAATTAGTTTTTCCTACAGAGATGCAGACAATTCCTTCCACCGAATGACAGATATTAGGAAGCCAAGCAGAGATGAAGTAACACTGTCCTTGAATCAAGATAAATGTCAAATGAAATTGTATATCATCCTCATGAAGAGAAAAAAACAAATTATGATCCTCAGATATAAATATTAAACAAGGAGAAGCAGATATTTCTGAAAGAGTGCTGTATGTAAATCACTGTATAACACAAAATTAGTACTGTGAGATTCAAAGTGATTAAAACCGCTCAACTGTGAAAATATGTCAAAGAAATAGTTAACATAGCAGGCTGGCTACACAGAAAGCCAGGAAGATGCTTCAGCCAGAAAAGTAATTTCTTTATAAATAAATAACAAATTACTTTCTTGAAGGAGTTAAATCTCACCATTAAAAAAAGATAATCTTTTTCCACCATTCTTTCCCATTCAACAGCATTCCTGTTTGAAATTAATGTCCCTGCATTTTGCAGATTTTTTTGTGAGAAATTTGGACATGTTTCATAATAATGTTTTGATTTTGTAAATTATGATCCCTCTTCTTAGGCAGAACGTCAAAATTTTACTAGAACACAAAGAGAAGGTATAATTTTTTTTCTATATCAAAAGGCATTTTAATTTGTGCTACATAGCAGACTCCTTCCATTATTTCCAAAGAACAACAGAAAATAATTTTAAATAGGCTATCAAAAATCTCCCTATATACTGTTGCTTTTTCAGTCCTATGCCTATGAAAATTTTATTCACAAATTAGTTTTTCCTAATGCCATCATTGTTTTGATTTGAAGCTGTTAATAATTTCATGGGGAAAAAATTCAACAAAAAAAATACACACCACAAAGATGGGCTAGGAAAATAATATAAATGACACTCAAAGACCTCATTGTAATAGTACAGAAACAGTGAATTCAGTGATAACAAGCCTCTTCCTCCATACAGTAGTAAGTTTTAGAAGTTAAAATCAACTAGATATTTGTATCAAAGAATCTTAATGATGTTTGTACATTTCTTGTCAATAAAATAGCCTTAAGAGTAATTCCTCTTTATCAAAGATATGTGATTTTCAGCTATGTAAATCATGACACTTCCAGCAGTATAAATGCTGTAATGTTAGTCATCACAAGACATGCTACCAGTTAAAATAAATCAAGGGGAAGAGGCTACAAACACCTAATAAATTTAAAGCCAAAGATGACAAGATGTTTGACATGTTACCAAAAGTACATCTCTCTTACACTGCCACTGAAATTCTAACCACCAATGGTTCAGTAAGACTATACCATGTTCACTGCCTCCTCATGTTCCTTTTTCCTCCTCTAATTTCAGCCTGAATTAGAAAAGAATTTTTGTAATTTTTAAACAAACTAAATCAAAGTGGTTACAGAGATTCCAGGAATCTCAGCATAGTAATGTAGCCACACAATTAAATCAGAACCACAGCAGATGTAATAACTTGCTGCAGCTTGAGTAGAATCAGATGGATGCTCATTAAAATCTAGAGCTGAAAGTTCAAAAGAAGAACTTGGAGAAGTCAAGCTGTCCTCAGGTCTGAAACACTTTTTGATGAGACACAGAGGTGATCAAGTCAAATTCAATCAAAGGAAAAAATGAATAATCAAATTAAAAAAGGGAAAAGGAGAAAAAAATCTCCACATCACAAAGGTAAAGATTAAGGTAAAGCATGCCATAAAGACTTTTTTTTTTTTTATTTATTTAATTTAGTGTTTCTAAAAAGGAATCAGATTGACATCAGCAGAAACCAAACCCTTTTGTTCTCAGAACAAGCTCAGTACAGTCAGCACTAGAAAGCATGAACTCCTGCCACTGACCAGCCATACAGCTAAACTCAGACCTGACAGGGGCAACCTTCCCACAGGGATAAAAGACAAATTCATTTCCTGTGTTCATTTTTACCTTGTTCTCTCCTGCAGAACTGTCAGCTGCTGAAATAGCTAGTCGTGGTTGGTGTGCCCTAGATATCCATATTGCAGAAGGAGGCCAGCAGCTGATTGACACAAGATTCAATAATCATTAAACCACTTTACAGGCAAAAGAAAATATTATTATATTACCAAACATTGAGAGAACTGTGGATCCAGCCAGTAATCAAAATCCACTAAATCTTACACACACAGGCATTTTCTGATGAGTTATGTGCTGTCTGTCCATTTCAGTCTGGTTGTAGCTAGATATTTAAAAAAACCCAGGTAACCATATCCTTTAATGGCACAAAGGTACCCTTCCTTCTCTTCTCTACAGTGTGGAAATACATACCCACAAACTAAACACACTCTGAGCAGTGAGTTTGCCACACAGCAGAGACCTCAGTGTTCTCAGTGCTCCTGAAATCACAGACCTGCACACTTGCTTTTGCACGACTCAGCCCAGGCACCACCACTGTTCTCCTCTTGGTGATTCTGGAGAGACCCCACACAGAGCTTGTACCCACATTACACACGCTGGAGGCTCTTTCAGCAAGTCAGCCTTCTGTAATCACCTTCCTTTACTAAGGGACAAAAAACCACATAAAGTACTATGTCAAAACCTGTGGCAGCAAGACTCAGAAACATGAGTTTTCATTGTTATCTGATAAACAAAATACAAGACCAACTAGACACAACCAACTTGGTTCCACAATGTCAGCAAGATACTGCAACTCACTCCTATGCAGCTCGCTCTCCCTCTCAGCATGTTAAATACTACTTGTGCTGAGTATTACATTGGAGCACCTGCTGTCAATGAAACAGTCTTCCCTGGCAATCATTTTGACAGCACTGTGCTGCTTCAAATGGTCATCACCTCCATGACCTACTGCAAAAATGAAATGCATTTTCTCCTCTTTCTTGGTTGTTTATACAGAATCTCAATGAAATTCAACAATAATATGCACATGCTTCAGATGCCACAAATCCACTTGCTTCCAAGCAGGTGTTACAAGCACTGACAGAAACAGAATCCTAGGAATTGGCAGTCAGATAGAAAAGCCCTGATTGGGGTTTGTTACTGGCCATACTGCAGCTTACAGAGGTATGAGAGCTGTTAAGAGCCTACCACATTCCCACTGATGGAAGCAGAGTTTAAAAATTTACCAGGTAACATGGCTCTCCAGCCATCCAGTATACACATTTCATTCAGAGTTTGCAGCTCTCACAGATTTTGCAAAGAGATCTTACAGAGGCTGCAACCTAACTGGCACTTGTCGTAAAACCCAAAGTCTTTACTAAGAAGTGTTATATAAACATAGAGGGCCAAGTTCCAATGTCAGGGAACAGCATTAACCGCTTGCATAAGGTCTTTAGTGTTTTGCAACAAATACATGGTTACCAAACTACAGCAGATTACTGAGTTACTGACAAACCTCACACACACTTATAAACTGTCTTACTTACCAGACCAGATTATCAAAATCTTTCTATGAGTTATATTATTCCTCATCAATACCCTACAGAGCAGATAATTTAAAGTAAAAAGGGACAAATCAGATTTCTTTTTATACTTAGCTCATTTTCACTTCAAAAACGTTTAAGACAAAATCCACCTTCTGCAACCAAATCTTCCTTCCCTGCTTCCTGCACTTATTTATTAACATCGAAAATAAATACTGATTTTAAAATGCAAAGCTTTTTACTCTATAGTCAGTTCCAAATATGGAGTTGTGTGTGTATATATATATATATATATATGTTAGAAAACAGCCAAGCAGAAAAAAGCCTTTAATTTGCATCATCTCATGTTTTTCTCCTTTTTTCCTGCTTTTTACCTTTTTTTTTCTTGCATGATTTCACAATATTCATGTTATTATTTGTAAAAACATGTATGGCAACTTAGAATCTGAATATACTTAATTATTTTCCCTATTTGTTTTCTTTATATAGTGTACAGATAGCTGGCTTGGTTTCTGTTAGACATCCATGTTCATTTAAGATTTTTGTATCTCATACTGTTTAACTAACTTGCGTGCGTTTATCTAACCCTCTACTCAGTGCTCAAGAGACCTTGTACAGCTTGCTTGAAAACTCTAGGTACAGCTCTTCACAGCCATCTGCTACTGTGGAAGGGAAAAACCTAAAGTCTGAGCCTTCTCATGTAATAAAGCCCAAAGAGACGCAAACAGCCAAGCAACACTCTTACCTTCAGGTCTTCTTTGGACACTACACAAAGACTCCTTACTGCAGATTCCAGTGTAAAAATCTGATTTCTTGCCTTCCCTTGCCATGCTGAAAGATTTGTATTTTCTCCCAGCAGCCTGGTGTTAGGTGTGATGGACTGCCTTCAGTAGAGGTGTACAGCGGTGGAGAGAAGGGACAAGTCAAATAATAGACAACTTGCATTCAGGCTTAATTTTACTTATTCCCTCTCAGGTTGCTGTTGAAAAGTAAATGTGCATCACCATAAACCTAAAGAGGTCTGGGATACCCATTACAGGTTTAAGCTTACAAAGTGGACAAGAGAAGTTTTCAGGGTGTAGAAAAGAAACTGAAGATAAGGAACTACTTACAGAGGGAGAGCTCTTTAAAGTCAAGCTTGCTGAAGGCAAGAAATACCTCTAAAAATTATTTGCTGTATAAGCAGGCTATGCTTGGGTGTAACTAACTCTGATTATCCTTTACTGAGAAGCACCTGTGAAACTCTAGGATGTAGAGCTCTTACACACAGTTGAGAACATGAGCAATTCAGATACGATTCACATTACAACATTTACAAACTTATAAATTGAATTAATTGTAATAATTTTTAGCAGTGGCCTGAAATAAGCAAAGATAAACAAAATGCCTGTTTTTCTCTCCTTCAGTTCTTAATCATGGCTAGAAAATCCACGTGCATATTCATAAAATTGGACATTGTTTTGCCTGATGCTGACAGTGCTACCAAGCTTTTCTTACTCATGAGAGGGCCAGAGCTCAGAGCATACATGGCTGACAATACTGCGATGCAGGGCACAGTCAGACTTGTTTCTGCAACTGGGCCGGAGCTATCCGAGTGGTTACCCCTGTATCTCCTGAGACACAGTGACTATTCACAAGAGGAAGAAGTTCTTAATTTTTAACCATCATCAAAAGTGTTTTAAGCAACCCTATTGTACTTTTTGGTCTGACATGGACTAGGAGCATTGCTGTGGTCCAATGAAGGATTATTGGTCTTCAGCTGAAGGGAAAGCTGAAGAGAAATAACTCGGGTAACTTTCTACTCAATTGCAAAAGCAGATTTGACAGCACTCATTCTGCAATAACTAATTAATATATTAGGTTTTCTCCAGGACTCCACCTGGTTTGATAAATAAGATGGATGACACTCACTTAATGAACAAGAAAGTATTAGTCTATCTCCATTATTCAATGTGATGCCACAGGTCTCTAATACCATTTCAAAAACCTGCTTTAAATACCTCATTATTAATTTTTTCATAAGTTTTTTCTGTGAAGGTTTTCATTTGTATGACTAACAGCCACCCATCAATTTACCATCAGGATGTAAAGCAGTATTCCCTTATTTCCAATGGAGAACCGAGGCACAGAGTACATCTACCCTGTTATCACAGGGTGACAGCAATGTGACATAAAGGCATTCACAGAAATTAAACGAGCCAGCAGCAGCTTGTCTATGACAAGTGTGAATTCACTTTGGACTACTTATCCTGCTGGCCAGAGCTAGCTATACACAGCATTTTAGTTGTCCCTGTAATTTATTGTCTCTGGAAATATAAACAGTTCACACTCATTTGAGAAGTCTGCTTTAAAATAGTTACTTTTTCTGAGTAGTTAGCATTCTATGGTACCTGGAATGATGCAACTGATACCACTTAACTCAGTACATGGTAACCCTGCAAAACAGGCCTCTGGATACAATGAGCCGTTTAATGTCCTAGCCCTCTCTTAAGGAAACCCTGTGAGTAGGGGCACTATAAACAGGTTATGGAGAGAGAACTGAACTAATAGCAAGTCACCTACTTCACAGGAACTTGGTTATCTAATCATATAAATTACATTAAGTAGATCTCCATTAGTAGGTTAAATTATTCATGTTTCTCTGTGTTGACAGAGTAGAGGTTTTCCAAGCTGACCTTTAACTGCAGTGGCTTGCCACATTCTGCAACAGATAGAGATAACATCCTACACCAACATAAAGCACCGACATTGTCATCATATATCCTCATAACGAATAGAGCAACATCATTTGAGGGGTTGGAAATTTAAGTTAGACCGTATAATGCTACCAATGTACAAATAAAGGATTTGCCAAACTCTTGATATTAATTTGACTGTGTTGTTATTTGGTATATACATGGGGACTGGGGACTGTTTGGGTATACACACACACAACTTAATGTGGTAAGAGCTACCCAAGCCACAAGTCTGTGTAGTTAAGACCTCTTCAGAGGTAACGATCATCAGCCTCCTACTACAATTCTTATAAATTGTAACTTTTCTATATATGGTTTAACATCTGTATAAGGTATATAGTAGCTATTTGAAAGTTGGTAGTACTGTGGAACACACAAGTGTTGAAATAGTGCATGGCAGAGCATATGTTTTTCCTCTAACAGTTCATTATTTATGAACTAAGTCCCTAATATGAAAAACATATTCAGGTCACTCAAATTGATAAGGGAACATTTCCTATATTATGATAAAACGAAGGTGATGACTCACTGTTTCAGCTTCAGTAAGTACTCTTTAAAATTGGTTCTATTGATTACAGCAAAAACAAATTTCCTCCAACCATCTGAATTCCCCTGTACTGAATAAGAAAACTTATTTGACATATATTTGGGATGCATAATTGCATTTATTTACAGTCTCATATTCTATTATGCACTTGATTTGTAAAAGTCTCAAAATTATGGAAAATGCTCTAATGTATTCTTCTGTTTTGAAAAGATGCAGATTACATATATATGCAGACTACTGCTGCAGTTGAATTTCTTTTCCTAATGACAATACAGTGATAAAGGTCAAATTATCTTCCATTCTTGTATGCTTTGTTATTTCTAAAATCATTTTTATCCCAGGGTTTTCTGAGTAATGGCTTAAAAAGACTCTTTAAATATTAAACATACCTAAATATTGATGGATTAAATGAGACCTAGTTTCATAATCATAATGCACAGTGTTTAGTTTTTTTCCTTTAGTGTGCTTAGTACTAGCTTTCAAGGGGATGCCTTGCATTTTAAAACAGACTCAGTTTCATTATCATAGAAGTCTTCTCCTTTTGAAAACATTTAGTCATTCAGATATATTTTTTTTAATTTCCAGGATACAAAACCCCTGGTGGGATAATCTCTTACCAATCCATATGGGGGAGGCAGTTTTGCAGATCAACAAATTCTACCATTATTTGATTTGATCTAAAAACAACTTAATTGAAACAACATAGAGTCGTTAAGAATGGTTCTTATGCACATCCTAGTTAATGTAAATGAGTTTAAAACAATGAAAATTTTGTTATGACCAATAGACAAACCCAGTCTCATATTGAGTAAATCCAGGATTTTCTTACGTATACATATACAGTACATTCTGGTTGGTCACATATAACGGTTAGTTTTGTACCAAAAGAAGTGAACGGTACCTAACAACTATGCTGCACACAGTATAACACATGCAAATATAGAGCATCAAAAATGCTGTTAAAAAAAGGTACATGCCACAATCCAGGTAAAGTATCCAGACAATGAAAATTTTCCTCAGAGATATTATGTTGAAGTAGGTTTTCATTTCAAAATCTGTATCAAAAAACGTTATTTTGGGCTATAAAAACAAAAACAACGAAACTGCAGTGATTCGTCTAAAAAACCCTAACCTGTATAAACATGAAGCTTTTATTATCTTTGCAATTAAAGTCTTTAGCATTTAGCCAGCATTAGAGAGACTTAAGACAGAGAAATTAATATGCTACTGAAATATCCAAAACCCCCAAAAAGTCTATCTAATTCAGAGGTCTTCTTTTCTTCTAAATGTACAAATATCTTACTAAAGCTACTTCATGTTTTGCTTCTGAACAAACTGTGAGTGAAAAAACATTTCCTACCTACACAGAAGAATAGAATTTCGAACTAGGCTTTAGGCAGCGTAGGCTCCAAAATTTTCATTAGGGGCTAAGACGATACTTTCTTGTGAAGAGCACGTTTTTTGGGGTAGATGGGAAAAAAATAATGAGGATTTCTTAATGAGCTTTTTCTTAAATCCTTCAAGGTAGAAGAACTCACACACACTTTCACTTTAGTTTAAAAAGAAGAGAAAAATCTCTACTTGTAAACAAGGGGAACTCCATGCCCTGGAAAATCTTCCAGTCAAAAAATCCAGTCACCTGTTCACTTCTATACTGAAACATAATGAATCACCTCACTCACAAAAGAATAACAATACCTATTGCAATTCACTTATTATTTTTAAGTAGGTTTGTTGATACTTTTTGAAAACACTCGTATAAGCAAGTTCTTCTTCATGAATGTCTACAGAAGTAGAATTTCTGAGATCTAATTACCAATGCTCATGACTAAACACTTGCATAGCCTATAGCATTTGCCTACTCACGGAGGAGTAGAAACAGGATCCCACAGCGTATCCAAGCAACTAAACCTAACAAACAGGATGTAGACAACAACTATCCCTGAATAGCTGAGAAACAAATTCCAGAATTAAAATTTCATACCACTCAACTTGCAAAGCAAATAAAACCAAGGGCTAAAACAAACAACTAACTTGTTTTCTGCAAATTATCCTCCCAGTCCTAACTAGTATTTTTCTTATACCAGCAAATCCTATGGTAACACAGGGAGGGTTTTTTAGCAAGTTAGAGTAATTGTTTGCTGCTTTTGAGAGAGTAGTGAGTTCTTGTTCTTGAGATAGCAGTAAGTCTTTCTCATATGCCACAAGTTGGCATGTTCCATGCATGGAAATGATGGATCCAACCTTCACATTTCTACTGGCTCGTTTCAAACACAGTGGGTATACTGCTAGTGCTTACATCATTTCTCCGAGAACGTCTCCTTAACTAATAAAATCAGTTTGCCATTTATTCATTGATGTCCTGGACCAAACCACATTCAGCTCACCAGCTGAAGCGATTGTATGTATTCTATAGAACCAGTATCTGGCAGTATCTGCCAGGTCATCTCACATGGAGTATGACTCACGATGCAGACCACCTCTTGGACAGTAAATATGTAAGCTTAAGAAGGCTCCAGAAAAGTAAATGCTATTTTGGACTGGTTTCTTCTTTTATTTACTCCCTAATTATTACTATTCTCTTTCCATCTTTGGAAAGCCATGTTACAAATTACAGCTGATTCTTTCTCAGATCAAAACACACTGAAGACTGACCAACTTAAATGCCTCCCAGACCTCCTTTTTGATGACCACAGAAGATCTTTTTGAGATAAAAAAACTGGCAAAGCATGAATAACACCTTAAATTTCTGAGCTACTCACAGACAGTAACACTTTGTTGCTTTTAACTTTAGAATAAGAGTTTCAAATATCAGCTAAGACTTTAAATTCCACGAAAGGAGGAAAGAACAAAATTAAATATTTTCATATACTTTTCTTAGTATTCTTAGTATTATTTTCTTACTTTATCCTAATAAAACAGCATCCTCTGAAATGCTGATTTGTGTAGATTTTCCGGTTCACACATTCAGAGTGGGCTGATGTTTCAAATCTCACTGTACTTTTTGTGAAAATAGACAAGAAAATAAATTCCTAAAAATTTCAAAACTGTGCTCCTAACTAAAGGGCAGATAACTGCAAGTTGCTTTGGCAGGATCCACTAGTGTTATCAAAAACAAAATAGTGCTAAATTGGAATGGTTCAGAATTAGTTCTTCCATCCTCTATCTTTGTTTCTTTTAGGCAATACAGGTGTTTGTACTTCATCTTTGTTATCTACCCTTTAAATCTATTAAAATCAGAGATAAATAATAGCAAGAGAAGAGTTATTCCTCAATGGAATAACTCAGGATACCACCTTGCCAAATATTTTGCTCACACCATGGGAAGAATTCTTCATTCTATTTACATACCATACATTCAAAGCAACTGAATTTTAATTTTGTTAGATGAACAACAAGACTAGTTTCTCATTAATATGTACATTGGGTCATGAAAATACACTGGTTTTAAAATTTTGTATGTTCTTTACTAGAAATCATAATCCACTGTTATTTGTGACATCACAGCTGATTACTGTGGCAATGCTGACTGTGCTGCAAGTAGAGGATTATTACTCCAGGTGAAGGAAAAAACTGCAGGAATAGATAAGCTGTAATAAAGAGTAAACACCCTGTTATTGGTGAAAAAGCTGCAGAAAAAAACAAATGAGAAGAAAATAGGCTGCAGGTGACAGACAACTGTTTAATCAGACTGTTTTCTACAAGGTTAATTCAAACAAGAGTCTATCTGTGTTATGTTAAAACAACTGGGGTTTTAGAGCTAGTGGCAAAGGGTCAAAACATTCACTGTCAGGAAAAAACTCTTACCTTTCAGTTCATTCTGCAGGGTTTCAATATTTCATGGCAAGAAACCACTTTTCAAGTTCAAAGACAAATTAATTGGCCATGTTTAACATTGAGAACAAAACATAACCAGACCTGCATAATTCAGCCTAAATTAGGATTTCTGCAAAAGGTACACCTGGATAGATTTTCTGTTAAGTTATCCATCTAGCTTATTTCTCTATCTATATTCACCAGTTTATATAACTAAGTATACGTAATCATAAAGGAAATCTTAAAAGGACTAATTTTTATCTAGCTCTATTAGAGTAAATTTTCAAAAAAATTTCCACAGATCTCTTACTCTCTTTGGGTGGAACAGAGGTATAGATCACTTACACTGACTCGTGACTATATCATCCAATCTGATGATCCACCAGCCTAGGGAGGTTTCAAAGGTGGTGTTCTAAATTCACTGTCACTTCTGAGCAGATGATTATCACATAGAAGAATCTGAACTTCCCCAAGGGCAATGCAACACATCCTAAAATAAGGCAACTGCATCCATATAACGTACCGTTTTCCCTGGGGATAGAGAGTGATTGATTGATTAATTGTAGTTATTAAACCAGAATATCCACCCTCTGCCTTGTCACATCTCATTTACAATCTGGTTGTTGTCATAGGCAAAGTAATTTCACATAAATCTTTGTGTGAAACACATATTTTAGTTGTAGAGGCAAGAATAAAAGCCAGAAGATAAATCACAGTAGCAGAATCCTAAACTAAACAAATGGAAAGGATTTTAGATGTCATCAGCTATGTTCATAGTATCAGTCACAAATTAAAAGGATAATCGTTGCTATTGAAATCAGTGGCAGCAAAATGAAACTACCATTTTCTGGGAATGTGATAACACAAAGGAAGATCAAACTATACCTCTTGAGGTTCTGTGTGGCAACACGTTGCAGATATGTCCAGCATCCTCACTAAAAAGATGTTATCTCTCTATCAATGTGACCAGCGCAGGTCTTAATGCTTTTCTTCCCTTCACTAGATGTTCTCAGACTGAAAAAAACAGTGCTAAAAACTATACTGAGGAGAAGCTGAAGAACAAACTTGCCTCTGCTCTTATTTCACTCCTCCTTTCACCCAATTATTGTAATCACTCAAGACCAATGTCACAACCAAAACTTGGAAATCTAAAAGGACAGTTAAACAATGCCGACAGGTTCACTGAAGGAAAAAGGAGTTCTACCACCAAAGACTTCACAGAGAGAGCTATATTCTTAGCCACCTGCCATGCATTCAGGGTGGCTGCCATGCATTTATCTAAATAAGACAGTATCACACTAGAAGAAATTCTCACAGGACTAGGTCCCAAATGATTTAATTCTTAAAAAATAAAAACAATAAACAAAAGCCTCACCTAGTTTGTGAGACTTCCTAGGTAGACACAGATCAGTACTGCAGCAAACAGAACATTAGTTTTACATTCTCCCAGAATCATCATCTACTTAATAAACAAACTGACAGTTTCCTTTTCTATCCGATGACAAGAAATAGCCCAATACAGACCACACTACATGTTCTCATCATATGGTGAAAAACAATCACCACATACAACTAAAATCACAGGTACCCAAATATAATGTTGCTGCCGGATAGACCCAGCCTACCACAGTTTCACCAGCACAGTGTAGTAGCCTGCAAGAAGAAAGAAAGTACTTCGAGATTTCCTTTCCTATACAGTCTCAAAAAAATAAAAAGAAACTAAATCAAAAAAGATAAAAATATTCCACACTATTTTACACAGGCTCCAAGCAATACTATGAGCAAAGAGTCTCCAGAGAGATTAGGATGATTATACTAATTGTGTTTAACATTTTATAAATAAGCCATGGGGCAATTGAATCATCTTGTGAAATTACAGTGCTTAGGATGTATTCCCAAAAGTATAAACATTTGAGTTGGGCAAGTTCCTTACTTGTATCGCCTCAGGCACCAATAGGTTTATCCTTCCCATGGCTAAAGTTGGGATTTCTCGAGATCATGGAAAGCTCATGATGCCCTTCAAGAAACAAAAATCAACCTGCTTTTGCAAGTTAATTTGTCTAACACAAAAAATGTCTACATTTTTTATTTTTGAGATTCTAGGGATTAAAATTGGTCTTTCGTAGTGATTAAATTGGGGTCAAAAACCAGGTTAGCAAAGGAGGGGTTGCTGAGAATAAGTCTGTATTCACCTACAGGTTTGATTCACCTTTGCAGACAGAAATCTGTTAGATGGTACAGAGCTCCTCCAAGGAACAGAATACTAACCAAGAGAAAAGATTAAAACAGAATTATGCAAATAGGACAAAATACTTTCTTTGGGATCAGAGTAAACTGTATCATCCAGCCTTAGTAGTAAGACAAAAGCAAAGAACAGCAGCAAATAAGCACAAAGTTTATCATTACCCACAATTCATAGACTGTAAGGATGCAAGGTGATTCATGTCAGCAAAAGTATGGCCCTCAAAAATCTAAGTCATTAGTTGAAGCAATAATACTCCTATTAAACAGAAAGCAGGGAAAGAACTGCAGATCCCAATGACTTACCCTTCTCCAACTTTATGTCTTTTCATCCCCAGCATCAAGAAACATCCTCAATATCAAGAACTGGTCCAGGGTCTGGGTTATTTCCCCAGTAGGCCACTGCAAGAAAATTTCTGTAGGGTTAATTCTTCACTTCTCAAGCCAAACCAGGGACAGTCACAAGAAGCCAAGAAATGTCCAGTGTGGAATGCCACAGACTTCTGAAGGTTGGTTGTCAGCTGAAGAAACAGCACAGAATGGTGAGTGACACTCTGAAATAAATACAGCTTTTGTTTTCACTCCAAGGGGCCAAATATTCACTCACTGTTCAACTGTCTTTCATTAGAAAGAGTGGAAATTTAAAACAGTTAAAACAACAAGACACCTCACTGTATTTCTGAACATGTCAAGTAATTCTTGTAATTCAAATCAATTCTTAAGCGAAGCCCATTTGCTTGGTATTACAAACCAGAGAAGGAAATGTGCTGTTTCCAAGTTTCATTTACCTTTTTTTGGAGACATACAGTTTCATACCTGTCACAGGTTCGGTATTAAGTACCCAGCAGTGTAGATTATCTAGAAGGGATAATAGCTCCCATATGATTCATTTCCTCAGAAGGCATTTAACTGGAAGAGAACAAAAAATAAAAGTGGATTCACAGAGGGGAATTGCATCTTTCAGTCGATTGGTCCAAGCTTATTTGGAGTCAATTATTTTGTTCTGTCAAGACCCTGAGCAAAGCATGCCTATCTGACATCACACCTCTTACTGACTGCTGGAAAAGGATGCAGTAGTAGAAATAAAATGACCTAATAAAATCCTGAATGGAATAAGGGAGAAGTTAATCTCCAGTAGAACTGAAAAATCTGTGGAAATTAAGAAAATGGCTGGAGAATGTTTAAACACTGTTTGGCCCTAACATACAATTAAGTCCTCAGTGAAATAAGCTAGAACTCAGTCACGAGTAATGAGAGAAATCTGAAACAAACTACACTTCCTGTAAAAATTAAACCAATAAAATAATATTTTTTTTTGTTCCCTCACACAACTACTGATGCAAAAAGAAAAAAGCATCAGTAGAGTTACATGTCCAATACAAAGCTGAAGAGATTCTTAAAGCAATACTGGTAGGGTCCATAATTCGTTACTGGTTAGAATAATATCAATTGGCATGGAAACAACTTATTCCAAAGGTAGAGCTGAGCAGTCAAGCTCAAACCAGGGCTGCAGCCATGACTTTTTATTGCCTCAAAGATGCAATCAAGCATCTGGCACAGTGGCACACTGTGGAAACAGCACTCATTCAGGGCATGTTTTGAACCAAATTAACGTTTTATGGTTATATATTAAAAATGTGAGACCAAATGCAAAAACTCTTCATATTACAGCACTCAGTGAATGATCATGTTCATAGTATGGCCTGCTGGTCCTGGCCATTTTATGTTCTATAATCTTGAGACAGAAATGAGGTTGAGACATAAGAGTAAGGAATAGATATTCACAGTACCTCAACCCAGTCTCCAAAACCATAAGAGCCATTTCAGCACACAGGTTCCAAGCACACCATTTTGTATTCCAGCTTTCACTCCTCTGAAAATGTGGAACTACACATGAAAGCACTTTACAGTCAGGCTAAGATGAAGAGAGGAGGGATGAACAATTAAGTGAAGCTGTTCAGCATGTGGACTGCTCTCCGGGCCAGTAGCATTCTGGTGCCTTCTTGAATTGACCTCTACCATTTTCTACTGGGTTACTAGAGCCATACAACTCATCCACAATCATGTTTTAGAGAAGGGGAAGCAAGGAGTTCTAAAATGGGATTTCTGCATAAGAGAATAAAAGTGCTGAACGAAGAGGTATAACCAGAGATTTCCTTCTAAAGAAAGTACTTTGCCCCCTCCTAGTAAAAATACACTTTAAAAAAACCTACTTAACGTAACATTATGAGGTAACTTATTTTTCATAAGGGAAAAAAAATAGCTATAAACAGAATTCATCAACTTTGGGAGTTGATGTTTGGGTTTTTGGAATGCTTACTTGAAAGTGTGTTTAAGTCAAACATCACTATCAGATGGCCCGTAAGTCATGATGTGCAGCATAAGATGACACATGGGTATCTTAAAAAAAAAAATAAAATCCCCAAACACACACCATGATTACAATAACATGCTGGCAAATGGCCTAAAGGGGAAAGTCAAAACTAGAATGAACTGAGAAATCAGAACCTTTTCATATCACCAAAGCTGCTCAACTGTCTGTTACATTGCTTCTACAGATAAATAAAATACTTCATTTTTCAGTATAGTCAAATTGATACATTGTGTGACCACTGAAATAATTTTAAATAATTAAATTTAAATACATAAGTTTAAATAATCATTGAAAAATAAATTTGATGGTAAAGTGAAGAAAGGAGAGAGTAATTAAAATGGAGTCAGAAGGATACAGAAGTAATCAAGCAGTAATACGTTTATTGTCTATTGCATACAGTTCATATTGTTGTAATACTTTCATGTCCTGAACCAAGGCATTCTCTCACTCTGTTTGCTTACATTGTTTATTCTCTTGCTGGCTTAAAAGAAAACATCCACCACTTCAACCTCCTCAAATTGCTTCAGGATAATTAAGTCTCTGAAAACCAGAAACAAGACTAAAATGTGGAGCATTCGTAGGGATGCAGTAAGTGTTGACTTTACTGATGGCTGGTACCAGCAAGACGTCAGGAGCTGGAGAGTATCGGCCTGCATCAAAAGTGCTGTTCTCACATAGACACATACTAAAGCAAAATTAGCAACAGAAACTCTCACATGATCTATGATGCTTTCCCTGCTGACAGACTGGCCAGTATTTTATTTTGAAACAGGGACAACTGTACCAGAGAGGCATGGAGAGGGTGCAAGAATGTCAAGGGAATCTGTTCTTCTCCATTGGTATTTTAGACTAAGCTTTGTAGCCCAAGAATAAACCAAGGAAAAAGGACAATAACTTGCCAGATAAATTTACAGCTCATTAGCTGGAGTTTTTACAGGCCCTTATACTTTATTCTCTAAAGATAACAGGCTCACGCAGACAGCCCAAAATATCTCTAGTTTCAGCCTCACAAAAGATGGATAAGTCACCTAATCCTATCTGGAAAGAATAAATGTCCTTGGCATATAGTGCTATACTGAAAAAGAACAGAATACTATAAAATGAATTCTGTGTCTACTAACTGTTAAGTGCCATCTCCCATCATTAAATCTAAACCTGGTTTGTCACAATGGTCCATGCCAAGCACAGCAGAGTGAGCAGGGCTGCCTGCAGTCCACATGAGAAACCTGGCAAAAGAGAAAGGCTGAAATCACATGGGTCCTCAACCACCCTTCACTGACGGCTCAGCATAGGTTCATTTGCAGTATGCTGTCCGATGCTTTTCCCTGAAGGCAGCCTCTCTCCCAAAAACTAAGCAAAACCTATGTTTTTCTTAAAAACAAAACAACCACCAGATGAGGATTTATTGAGCGTACTTCTGTCAATACATCTATGGTTAAAATGATCATACAGATGAGTATGGAAAAATAAAACATACTTTCTTTCTCTGCTGAAGGATTTACTCCTGCATCTCTTATCAGGAAAAGAAAATCATGGCTACCCAGTTATAGGCTGCCACTGGTTGGAGGCAATTGTACTGCAGTCATCCCAATGTGCAACAGAGAAATTCAGAACACATGGACTACAGGAAGGGAAAGCGGTCAGGACATTTATCTGTGTGTATGAACATTTCAGCCTCAATTGCAAATTATTTTTCATAAAACAACCATTGGAAGACAGACAGTGCCCCAGCTTTAGATTGAGTCAAGAGGCACACCACCTGTCCTTTGAGATTCTCACTCCTGGCTGTTGTCACAGTCCCTCCTGACTGTACTTGGTAGGTAGGGCCCAACACAACCCTTTATCTTTCCTTCAAAATACAGATAGAAGGGGCAGGGTTTGTAAATGAAAGAACAGTTTTCATTTAAGTCATATCAAGAGGTCAGTGGAGTATTAGGGCTTGCTGAGGATGTTTCTCTTTCACAGTTGAACTGAATTTGCTGATAATTAGAACATATTTGAAGGGAATGAACAACAAAAAACCAAAGAAATCCTGTCTCAAGCTCAGTTTTAGGTAACCATGTTACTTCCTTCTAGCAATGCAACTCTGATTTTTTCAGTCTGCATTGTACATGGCAAACATGAACAACCAAAAGTCAAAATAGCCTACTCCTCATTTTTCTGCAGATACTGAAAAGTCTTTCATATAAATTTGAGCAACATGGAGATAACCTGGTAATGCTTGAGCAATAATGCACTATATTTATAGGCAGTTCCTGAACAATGAGATCCCAGAGATATTGTTATTATCTTTACTTTCTAATAACTTAGCTCCATTATTCATCTACCACAAGTGGATCATTTTCATGGGTTCATTTGCATCACAAATCTAAACCTTTTCTAGTTAGAGCTTTCATATCACCTCTGTACGGTTCTGAAATTAATGCAATATTTCCTAACACAAAATAAAACAAATTTGCCTCGTGTTTTGAATTACAAAAGCAATGTATTCGGTCTACAAATTTCAAATGAGGGTAGTTTTCAATAAACTGAGATAGGCATTCTGAAAATCTCTTGTTAAAAGATTTGCATGTTTAAAAATACTTCACAGTCAAATCTAATAGCTCCTGTTTGCAAACAATAGTAGTGAAAATTTCACGCTGTAGTAGGTCCTGTCTTTGCAAGTGCTTGAAGGCTATTCCTTCTACTATCACTGTTACCCTTTGATACAGCCTTCTCCAACAGAGAACAGTATTCGGTAACTCCAGCATAACCATCTTAAATGAATTACACAACAGCAGTTAATTCTGTTTTGTAAACAAAGGGAAAACAGCATAACAAGAATAAGATACTTATTTAGTAACAAATTACTAATTATTTAGCTGCTCATTCCTGTATTTCACAGTACCTACCTTGCATAAATTAGCACATAAAGACAAATACTGAGTTCACTGGAAATTGAAGATCTGAGCTGCAGAGTATTAGGGAAAGATTAAACACAGGCCTTTGTTCTGCCATGTTTTCATCAAGGAGAGAAAAACACATCGGTTTCTCAGCATTCACTGGCAGAGCAAACCCCTCCATATGCTGCCCTGTTCCACAAGGGAGCCCTACTGGGCTGCCCAAAGAGCTCAAAGCTGACGCTACTTTTCCCTGACTTCTCGTCTTTTCCCAAGTCCTAAATTCTTACAGAAGGTTCAAAAGAAAAAGCTTTTAAAACCTGATGCCTTGGTTAGCTCTGCATCCAAAAACAAAAGCACTTTGAAAACCCCAAGATTTAAAAGAAAGCATCACCATTCTCTTATAGCTATCCCAAATAAAACCTGTTAACACTAAACTCCTGCCTCCATCCAGAAGGTTATTTGTTAAAGCACCGAAGCTGCTGTGACAGAAGCGACTGACATTTCCATTACAACATATTTTTGCTAAGCTACAAGACATCAAAGTCACTGCTTAGAACGCAAACCCAAAAGCCAGGAGAACTCAACAAACAAGTCAGGTGAATTGTCAAAAGTCAGGCAACAAGAAAGGGCAAAGCCTACTCTTGCAAGGAAACAAGACAAGGAGGGCAGGTAAAGGAGCTCACCCCTCTGAATTCTTGGCTCATTCACCTTCCAGCTCTTGTTTGTGAAAACAACCCCTCAGAACTGGGAGGAAGGAAAACTACAGATTGCATCTTTGAAGGTTAGGCTCTTTGCAGCAAGACTCATAGGTTAGAAATCAGAGCTGAGCAGGCAAAAACTGCTGGGTTGTGACACACAGATGCAACCAAAAAGCCATGGATACAGTGTTAGAGCTTTTCAGAAATTCCAATACAGGCAGCTGTTTTCATCAAACTTACCTTGCAGCTGCTGCATTTCAAATATAGTGCTAACAACCTGAGAGTGAAAATGATTACCAGCCCACTGAAACTAACTTCATTGATTTTCCCTGTCTAAACAAAGTGCAATGCAAAAAAGGTAATCAAACAAAAAACCTTAACTGTGAAAACAAAATTGGATTTTTAAAATACTGTCATTTTTATTAATGTGAGGTGACATTGCTAGCTGAAGATTGCCCTTTCATTTACAGTAGGGTTTGTGTTTTTTTTAAGTTATCATTCCCTATTTAACTGAACAAAAAGTTACTTTCAAAAAAAATTCTGCAGTATTTCAGACGAGCTATTTTTTACCATGAAGTCATAAAACCCCATGAAAGGAGTTTACAATGGGAGCACTGACATCCCCTTAACTGCAGCAGCACCAGCTAAGGCAAATGGAATAGGGAAAAAGATTCAAAGATAAGAATCAAAGTGTTTTATCAAGGTTGTTCATCCTATTACAATCTCCACATCTACAAACCTTTTAATGTAGAAAGTCACCTGCTGGACAGAAAGCTGTTAGTATCCATCTGTATATAAAAGCAATTTTCAGTTACAGTCTGTGCCTGAAATGCCAATAGGATTTATTCTGTAGAATTTCTTTTTAATGAATTTTGGCTTAAATGACAGTTCTAAAGTAGGTTGAGCTTGTTAATTTTTTATTTTTTTTTCCCCTTTTTAACATACGAGACTGTATTTGGTCAAGTCATCTTCTGTTCCCAAAAATACAGTCAAAGTAAAACCACTGAAATGTCACATCTTACCATAGGTTAACACTGCTGAGGCTCAAATCAGAATCTGATTCTTGAATCCTTGAATGCTGCTGTTCGTCTGACCTTGGAAATACTGAAAATCAGCTAAATACAGTCAAGAGTACTTATATCTAAGCAGAAACACATTTTCAAGTGTGTAAACATTTGAAAGAAGAAAGGGGGAAAACATTTTAATGTGCTGCCAAATTGATAAAATAATTCTGAGAATTCAAAATTATCTGAATAAATTAAAAATTTTCTCCCTCCAATTCCCTCTGAGTTTGCTGATAAGTAGTACACTCTCACAAGAGTTAATAGTGTCAGTAAGATCCCAGTGGATGTTTTTTTATGGAGATACAGATATATTAATTTAAAAACAGATTCAAATACTGCAGGCTTCATTCATTGAGCTATAGAACACCAACTGAAATATTTCTGAGAGTAATTGGACTTTTCTTGTTTGTAAAATAGAAGCAAAGTATTCCAGCAGATACCATTAACAAACACCACAAAAATAGCGTCATCTTTTTATGTATTTGGCTAAACTTGCATAGTTCCTCGGTGCAAGACAAATGTATGTACAGAATAATCTCTTCACTTGGCTGTCCTGACAGATGCATTGTGTGATTTAATTATCAATACACAGCTAGGCCTGAGTCAATGTGGATGCTCTGCAAGGGACTTTAAGAGGTAAAGAATTAGGTTTGGATGAGAAGACAATTTTTAGTAAAGGATATTAATCTCAAACTCCTGGATACTAAGTTGAGTATTTTCCTATTAAAAAAATTACTAAAAAATGCAGTTTTAGTATTCTATGACAGTGAATGGTTTGAAAAAAAAATGTTTTCATTTTCCAGGAGGAAAATTAAAAATTACATACAGATTTCAAGCAGAATTTTTCCAACTTGAAATATTGCAGTCGAAATATTACAAAACACTCTTTCTGAGGCAATGCAACATTTTGCTTAAGCTACCAACAGAGCTAGAGTGTTCCATGGAAGCTGTCTGAAGTATGCATCACAAGATTGTCCTTGCTTTCAGCTGATATCCATTGGCACTTATGTCATTTTATGATGCCAAAGAGTATTGTGAGGCCAGTGCATGCTTTCCAGGCATTTAGGGGTTCTTTTCATGCTCTGGTTCTCATGGTTGCTTTTTAATCTGGTATAAATTTTTGCGCATAGAGCAACGAGGAGTCCTGTGGGACTTGGCAAGAAATGTGTCTGGATGTTACCACATCAAGTGGCAGGTGACTGGCAGAAATTCCAGGGTGTGAGTGTGCAGTTACAGGCAGAGTGCCCAAACCATTGCAAAGGCCAAATTTTCCAAAACTCTACCTCCATGCACTGTTACCTATTTTAAAAGCACCCTATCCTCCAAAGAAATTGTATTTCCTGCCCAGCGTCGTTTGAATATTTCCCTGACATGGAGAATTCTATGTAACCACTGATCCCTTCCAAGGGCACAGTAATACATAATGAATTAAGATTTCCCCTTATCAATGAACTAGCCAGGGTCCTGCTGCACCACTCTCCGCTTTCCAGAATTTTTGCTGTGAGGAAGACATGCCAGCCACATGAAATTTAGGCCAAAGCAGAAAGGAGAGGCTTTAGGGAACCAGAGAGCATCCTGTATGTATCTGAAATATGTTTCTTCCTCATTCTGTACCAAAAAAACTTTGTAGTATTTGCTGGCAATACACTTTCTCACAGGGCTATTTCAAAATTCCAGAGAATTTTTTTTCTCCTTCTTCTGTTTTTTGTTACTTTATTTCTTTCTAAACACATTTTCCTCCGTTACCTGGGACTTCTTTTAACAAGAAAAGGAATCCTGTAAACTGAGAGACCTGGCATACATACACAAACTTGTATCATTTACCATAAAGCAAAAGAATGTCTATTATGGGTGACAAAAATAACAAAAAATAACAACCTTCAAAATAATAATTGGATCTGAAATTAATAGTCATGTAGTGTGAAACGGGTTACACTCCACCCCAAAAATCATTATCAGCATATGCACTGCAAAATCATTTCAATCACTTCTTCTTAGGAAAGGAAAATACATGAGTGCATGTAAGGGGATAAATTTCAGCTCCTGATTGACGACCAGTCTGTGACTTGGTAACAGAATGCTGCAAGGGGTACAAGACCCCAAACAGGAAAAGAGAAGCTATTATTTCTTTGGTTTTAATTTCCATCAATATAAAATTGCTAGTCAAGAGTTGGTTGTTCAAGATGACTGTATTATAAGAAGGAAATTTTCCAAACAAAAGCAACAGCAACCACACAGCAGCAAAGCCCAATCTCTAAATTTGACCTGCACTCCTGTCCTTACAATCACCTATGACTGTCAAAAATACAGACTGTGTGCAGCAAAACTCATATAGATGAACGTACTGAGAAAGCACATCGACCATCCATGAGTTCTCTTCAAGCACAGCAAATTTTAGTATGGATGTCTTACAGGTGCACTTCACAAGATTAAAGTGTAAACATGCAAGCATCCAATATTACACTTCACAGAGAAACTGTTTGTAGTGATAAAATTAATCCTGTTCACAAATGTCTGAAGATCACAAGAACAGCCATATATATTCTTTGAACAAAAGGTTCACAGTTGGCAAAAACGATGAGAAATCAGGACAACAGAGAATAGCACATCCTTCCAGCAGGATATTATATCTAAAAACAGAGGTGGGAATTATATCTGAAAATTTCATGTTTTTTAAAATTTGCAAAATTAGGCCTATTCATTACAGCATGAAGTAATCAAACCACATTTGAGCCTATTTGCATTTCAGACCTCCATCTTGCCCTCTGACAGGGAATCCCACAATTTAATTACACATTTATGAAACAAATATTTCCTTTTGATGGTTTTAAAACTGGTGCATGATTATTTTATTCAGTACACCTTTGTCCATACATTATAAGAACTAATAAAAAATGCTACGTTTCTTACACCACTTGTCATTTGTTAGACCTTTACCACAATGCTAGTCCTCTCTTTTCCAAGGAGAAGGTATATAGACATTTAATTGGTCCTCAACAAGAAACCCTTGCATGCCTTTATTGTTCTTATTCTTTGTAACACTTCTAGTTCCTTTACAAGCGTTTACCAGTCTTGTCTGTAATATTCAAGGTAATAATGCAACCCAGATTTCAAAAGGACTATATTAATTTTTTTTTCTTATTTTTTCCTGGATGTTTTGTAAAACTCTGTTTTCCTCTTCAGCTAACACTGAGGCAGCAGTTTTACTAAACTAATCACAACAATGTCAAAATTTCCCTCCTAAATAGTAACTACTAAGTCAAAATGTATATTTAAATACATGCATTCCTTTGCATTTACCAAAATTGTATTTCACCTTTCATTCAGCTTCATAAAAATCATGTTTTACTTTTTCAGAATCAGCTTTACCTTTGAGTATTCAGTACTGTCTATCTTGAAACTAATCACCCCAGCCCAAGGTTATTTACGAGCATGCTGAATAGAATTGATATCTAGATTGAAAATCCTCCCTTCAGAATTCAGGTTCCCAAATATCAGTGACACCCTTACAGAGAAGGTACAAATCTTGATTTGGGGTGTTTTCAATGAAATGTTATTCCACATGAGAATGTAAGCATTAGAGCTAGTGAAACATGGCAAATATTTTCAGAATCAATTCTAATTTGGACTGTTTATGATATATTACTAATTGTGTGAATTTTCACACAAATCTTTGCAAATATTGAATTTTAGGTTATTAGTAGATTTTGTTTTACAGAATAAAAATAATTCTCTACTGAAGAAATTAACCCAGAAGTGGACAAGTTTCCTTGAAAATGTCATATAATCTAATGATAGCAACCACAAACCGTGACTTACAGGGACAACTCTACAGCTCAACTCACAAATTCAAATATCCAAAGCATACACTGAGCAGATACCATAGACTTTCTGTCCCTATGTCTTCAAAAGGAGTTAAAATGTTTTAAAGTTAACCATAAAATATATAACTATTCTTCAAATACAAGGTATGGGCTGTCAAAAATATTATTTAAGTCCATAGTTAATCTGGCCAACTTCAACCACGACCCAGTTGTCTGACTGCTTCAATGGTACATGTAACCCACTCAAGTGGCAGACAATTTCTTCAAATACAGAATAATATCTATTACACAGTTTGAGAGAGAGAAATTAAAAGTATGTAAGAAAGAAGAGAGTTGAAGTTTCAGAAATAGTTTTCAAAGTGAAATCCTTCTGGTCAGTCTCTGTGCACTGTAACAGACTATAACAACAGGCAGTCACCTCACAAAGATTAAACTTGACATTACATGCTCTTTTTCAGAAACAAGCAGGGATAATAATATCTTGCTCCTAAAAATCTGAAACTTCCTAACGATGCAGGTAACACTTCTAAGCCTGTGCCCATTTCCGAATCCTATCTTGACAGCAAGTCCTACCCAGAATAAATATACTTTATAGTTAATAGTAATTAATTCTCACCTTGTACTCCTTAATATATTGCCTCTGAAGTAGTTTACATGAGCTTGCTTAATGCCCTAGTTTTTCCTCATTCACAACCATTTAAAATAAGCTTTTTTGAAACTTGTGAGCTTGCTGAGCTGAGTTTTTCTTTTTAATGTGTGTGCTTGCCTGGCATTTCTATCCAAGCTCCTACAACTCTGCTTAAGAGTTAAAAACTGTAATAAAATTGAAATATGTTAATATAAAAATGAAGAATGGGATTTGTCTTACCATATTAAGAGTATTAAGCAATGGTTAGGTAGAGTCCTGAACCATCTAGCATTTAGCTTCTACTTGTCAAAGCTGCTTCCTCATCTCTATAAAGAAAGTAGATTGGCACCCTTTTCCAAGGTCAGGCTACTCTGCCTCTGCAAGTGAAAAACATCAAAGAGATTTATTAGGTAGCAATGTACATCTATGCATTTTATCTTTCTGCAGTCTAAACACCTAGGAGATGCTTGAAGCAGAGTTTAGGAGGAATTCAAATGAATTATAAATGATGATAAAGTCTAACTTGATTCAAAGCTGATGGTTGCATCATTCAACATTGTCAGTAGTGTTAAATGTCATTTTTTAAATGGTACAGTGTTTGAACATGTGTTTTACACCATCTATTAGCAAGATACCAGTATACATCAGACTAGCTTTCAATTAGAAGATCATCACAAGAATATTTTAAATTACAATGAGCTTTTAAAATTGTGATCGCTTTATAGGAAGTAGTTGAAGTGTGAACAAGTATCTCCACGGCCAACACAAATGCAGACCTACTGTGTGCATGCCTATATATACATGTATATATGTATGCATACATACATATCTGTTCATATATCATGTCTCCATAGATAATATTGAACAAGAAAAGAAAAGTAAGGAATTTATTTTTTAGACAGTACTTCACAGGCAAGTAATGGACTGACAGCTATATAAAACCCATTTAAATAGGTAACAAGGTATATCAATAGTATATAGCCCCATTAAACAATGCACTGGCAATATATTTACCCAGGGAGATTCCCAGGCATAGATCACTTTAGAGTACATTTACAGATATTAATAACAGTAACATAACAACATTGTCAATATCACCATTCACATTATCTCTCCTATGGCATCCTGAAAGCAAGGTCAATGTCATGATATCCGTATTGCTTTGTGCCCCACATCACACTTCATGTGACTGGAGCATTAACTAAAACTTTCTGCTTGCCAACAGAAATTGTGTCTTAAATGTTAGTATTGACCAATCCATTCTTGTCAGTTTATTAAAAGAGAACAAAGCTTTTTAAGCAAAGACTCTAAACAACTTTGCAGATAAAGGCCATAGCCAGAAAAATCTGTTCCTCAACCTTCGAGATTTTTTGTTATAAAAATAAGACATCCAAAGTTTTAAGACAAATTTTGTATGCACACTTCCCACAATGAAGAACTTTGGTTCCTCTTGGTGTCTGTTTTCTTCTTTCCTTGCAAACACTCACAGATAGATTTGTAAAAAAGGGGGAAAAGCACCAAACCCACTCAGCAGATGACAAAAAATGTTCCCATGAATGAAACGAATCAAACATGTAAGCTAGTTTTCAGATGAACCCAGGCAGCCCGTGTTAATGTGCTAACATTCCAAGCACACGTTTATAACTTTGAGAGTTCCTGGACCTTATTTTTTCCAGACCTTGGTTTATTTATAACATTTATTCCTCTGGAGTTTCTAATAAGAATCTACTGAGGATTTTTACACAATAAAAGCAATAAAGCCAAAAAATACAACTTTCCCTAATCTTGAATCCCAAAAATTCTTTCCTAGTTGTATTTGAAACCCTAACCTTAATGAGGTACTCGAGCATGTACCTGTAAGCAAATGTATGATATTTACGGATCAAGGAACTCAGAGTTCAGGATTTGTACAGATATTCTTCTGGCAGTACTGATACAGCTAGAACAGAAACACAACCATTAAATTTGGTCCGAATAGAAGTGGATCTGTTCAAATAGGCTGCAGAAAATTGGAAGAAGCTTGGTAAGATGAGTTTCTCTGATGAATGTCACAATACAGTGCTGTACATATTGGAGGACAGAGTTTAAAGTACTTTCCATCTCTTTGTTATTTCTTGCTCCCTCTCTGTTGGATGCCAGTTTGCCTATCAGCCTTTGCTTGAGCTCTCTGCCCCAGCTCAGAATATCTCCACAGTATGTCATTTTGGATCATATTGTAAAAGAACCTTAGAATCAAATTACCACAAAAAATGTCATCCAAACCCTTTGTGTATTGTTTAAGTTGACAAAGGCTATTTAAATGGTAATAGCTGCAAATGCTCGCATACAGTATTTCTCCCGAATATGCTATCACTCCCTCTCTCTGAAACCATCACCAGTGCTTACCTCAAAGCTCAAGGTTAAACAAGAATTCTAAAAATCCTTAAATTGGATCAACCAATATGATCAAAGCTTGATGGTTTCATAAACATCAACATATCTGCAAAACAGGACTTGAAATCTCTAAATAAAGCCAGGTGCACACTTTTTTCTATTTAGGGATCTTAAATGCTATTAGTCTGAACTTCAGGTTTAGTGCTGCAAAAACAATAAAGTATTGATTAACCTCACAAAAACAAGGAAACATTACGGAGTCAGCTAGACATGAAAAGGAATATTGTTGAAATTAATTGCATCTACCAACCCAACCTAAAACATTTTATATAGTTTAGCCCTTAAAAACAAATTTTTGAAACAAAACAGTAACATTAAGAACAGACAAAACTGAAATGTCTTAATGTTTCCTGTTTATACTGGATAAAACCATCTCATGAATTTCTTTATTTATATAAATTTATTTGCAAACAGCTCTAGTCTAGTAAAAAAAAAAGTTGAGAGGAAAGCTATAGAGTAAACCTTTCACTGAACTCCCCTCATGTTTACATCTCAATTGAATGATAACACCTCTAAAGACAGCAGAACCATTCATAGATTATGACACACCATGCTGAAAAATTGATTTACCCACAGCGACTCAGAGAAAAAGTTCATCTACTGAAGAACTGCTACCTGCAGCAATTACATACTTTAGTGATTCCAACCTATACAGGCTGAAAGGCCAGCTGTATTTAGTTTCCATAATTTGTATAACCAGAATGTATTTTTATAGGTCCCACATGCACAGACTCATTAAGAAAGAGGCATGTACATAAACAGAAGTCTAAGAAACACAGAGCCAAATAGCAAAGGGATTATCGAATGCAAACAGTCAGCCAGGGCCTTAGTTGAATTCTTTAACACCATCAACCTGTGGTTGTGCAAACACTGTATTTGCCAATGCAGAGTGCTTATCTCCTCTTGTATGTAGTTTCAGACCAAACCTTTTCCTGGTTTGTAGTCATCACCTGGTTTTTCCTGGCAATGATTTACTGGTTGATGTTGATTCAGCTGGCACACTTGATGACAGAATTTGTTATGAAAGGTATTGTGAGTTTTTAAGCACTACTGCATACGTACCACCTGGAACCACCTCATTTATGAACACTTTTGGTGTTCGCTGTAATCTGAGTCACACAGGAACAGCCTAATTTGTATTTGTATGAGTTGAGAGCCTGATCACACCTGCTCACATTTTACTTCATGGTCAAATATTATTAAGTACTTCATTACAATTATGACAGCAATATTTCTATTATGTACGTACTTTACATAAAATATATACTCCTCAGTATCATGAGCATTCAATGGCATTTGTGTTCCTATGTCATCAGAGTTACAGATATTTTTTTTCTGGAGCAAGCATATGATGAACCAAGATTTAGTATTTGGGATTGTCAGTAGCTAAAGTAAATTTCAAATACTGGAGTACACAGATAAAACTTTACAAGAAAGTGTCAAAACTATAGTTATTCTTATATTAGCATTGAGGTTTTAACACTAGCTGATAAACATACACACCGAAAAACATCTTCCTCTTTTTCCTTCCATTCAAGAAAAGCAGCAATTCCAAAATCCCCTGCTAATGATGGTGGAGACTCCAATAAAGTCAACATTGTGGCTTTCTTTCCAAGTAATCAGTCTGATCCCAGGCCCTCAGATGCAGCTTGTACTGTTCACAAAACAGTCTGTCCACTGGTACGTGTGGTACGTGGTACAACAAGGAGACAATCACCTTTTACTCAGAGGCTCTGATGACAAATACAAAAGCATCGCAACTGCAAAACATCTTTTTTTTTTTTGCAGTTCCCCACTAATCAAACGCCACATTATTGAAGGCTTTGCATGCAGCCTTGTAATATCCAATCAGCCTCTCAACCACATACCATAACGCTGCTGTGATTAACTAAAGTTGCTAAGTCTCCAAAAGCATTGTTTTACACCTTAAAATGTGACAAACAGCATGCAGGACCTTAACCTGTTTCTCATAGGATATCAAGACAATGAATACAGAGTTGGTTGAAACAACACAAATAAGATCAAAACAGATTTTGCTGTTATGCTGCAAAATGAAAACACAGGTATTTTTCTTTGACTGCATGCCTCTTTCACCACAGGGTGTAACATTAATCTCCATAAAATGTTTTAACTTCTGCTGTCCCTTAGGGTTTTTTTCTGACAATCGGTTCCCTAAAGTTCCTCCACCTTTCTCATTCACCAGATATCGTTCATGAAACAAAACTTTTTTTCTTCTGCTTGTTTATTTATGTGATAAACACCTTTCCTGCTGGTCAGTTTTCCCAAGCCTTCTAGCCAAGATGCCTCATCACTAATTACAACCTATCTGAACTGTTGGGTTTTGTTTTTTTTCCAAACTTATTTTTATTTTTGTATTTGACAAAGCTAAGGACCTCTGGCAAAGTACTAGAGGCTACATACCTGACATACCACTATTCTGCTCCAGCATCTTCCAGTTGAACCGTAGCAGAATAAAGTCTGTGTCAGCCACTTAGAGTAATTCAGCTTTCTCTCTTAATGGACTTACTCTGCTATCTATGCTGTGAATCCTGGATGGACAGTACCATTTTTCTTACTACCTCAGGAAACCTTACAATTAGAAATGCATTATTTTTGTGCAAAAATGTAATTGGTAAGATGCCAGCACTTGGGCTGTGGAATCATCCTAGCTGTCTTGAGCTTGTCAGCTTGTTACAATATTCTGACTGATGACCAGCAAGTCATCAGCATGCAGTGGTAATGACAAGGTGATATTTGCATTTTCCTTACCCACAAATCACGATGGCAGAGAAATTTCAAAAGCACAACTAACAGTAGATTAAAACGCATCATATAATGCATGCTTGTATGTGAAGCAAACTTAACAGCCTATTGGAGAAAGAGTCTTCAGCTCCTTGAGTTTGCATCAGAGAGCACTGCAGTCAGTGGTAGTATAGCAAACACGAGAGAGCTCTTCCCAGAATTGTCATATCATCATTGGATATGGGTAAATGGAAGTGTAAAATGCATAAAGTAAAAGGTAATCCTTTTAGGCTTAAAAAGTTATTTCCTACAGGGCTTGTATTGATAAATTGATATGTTAAGGTAACTCCTGAAATTAAAATACTGGAAGGAAAACATAAACATGCAAACATGTTTAAACAAAATTTAACTAAAGGCCTCTGTATATGCAATAAAACATTTGTCTTGCCAAAAAAAAAAGTCAGGCAACTTTCTGTTTAAAAAAATAAATTGAACATTAACACATGCCTTTTTGGTAGTTACATACTAAAATGTCAGTATTTTTTATCTCGTACATGCCTTAGTATAATATACAAATATATCACAATAATCTTTAAAATTGGTGTCTTTGACAAAACAAATCCATTTTACAGTTTTGATCCAAGTAACATCAGAAGAAGAGCATGCTTGTTGGGTGAATTTTGATGGCTTCTTCCAATTTTAATACAATTACAATTACTATATTTGCAAAACAAAGAACAAAACCCAGAAAAACATAAAGAGATGATGACATTTTCATTTGAACAGTACATTCAGTGTAAGTTTGATTTTTTTTCTACTGAGCATCACAAACGTGTTTTGAAACCTTAATGCATTAAGCATTATGCATTCACTTGAGGAGTTTCATTTGCATTTAATTTGCTTTCAATAACTGAATAGGATATTAATTTTGGATGCTTATAATAATTTCTTATAAGATAATCCTATGATCTAGACATGAGAAATCTCCGTATTTTCAAGTTTTTCACTCAACACTATCCTTTGTATTGTATGTTCGAAAGTGGAAATTCTTAGCACAAAGTAATCTTATTTTTGAAAAAAACCCAACCATGCTTTATTATTATGAATTTCCCTTGAAACTGTTTCTAATCTAGAAGATTGTAGTAATTTTTTCATTATCTTACTAATATATTATGCAAGATCATCTATAGTGCTGGGGGTCTCCAAAGTTCTCCAGCTGTCTGAGGCTTGTGAACTATTGAGAAAGGTCCACCTGAAGCTTAGTGATTAGAAGCATAGCTCTGAGAAACTTTGGTACCCTACTACAACCTTCACTATGGTACAGCTATCAGGTCCTGAAGGGAAGAAACTTCTTTCACTGGCGGTATAACACCACTGATTTGATCACTGACTCAATAAAATATCCTTGACTGGAGGACTGACCATTTTAACAGCCAAGAAAGTTGTAACAAAGGATGACAATGGAAAAAATTAATTTTACTAAACTTGAAGTAGGATGGAAGAAAAACAGATATTCAGAAATGGCAGCTTATTCCAAGAACTAGTGCAGCTATAAAGCTCGTTGTGAGAAAATACTAAGATCTTATTCTTCTACAGAGGAGAATTCTGCTCAAACTCATGAGTTCTTTACAAACAGACTATCATCTCTGTTCAGAGCCTCAGGATCCAAGATTACAGAAACAACTGGGCAGACCGTAAGAGTAACCATGGTGATAAAAGAGATGCTAATTTTCATTACTAAACTTGATTCTGTTTTGTTTGTTTGTTTTTAGACTTAACTTTCCTACCACAATGGAAATGGTACAAGACAGGAAATAGGAGTGACAGGGAGAAACTTAGCTTAGATGAAACAAATGCACGCTTGTTCATGCTGAGAAAATCTAAGTTGTCCAGATATCATGGAGATCAATAACAGCAAAATAAAACAAGTACACAGCTAGATTAGATTTAGCAGAACTAGAGGGAAATTAAAGCTAAAGGGGTTGCAGAGGCAGAACGAGGAAGAGACAACACAATGTAGCACGTCAGGAATTTCCAGACAAGAAAAGAAGAATATAGTCAAAACGGCAGCGGAAGCGAAATTACCCTACAACAGAGAATAAAGTGAGGGCGGACGTATGGTTGAAAAGATCCTTGCTCACATCTCAAAAGTATTCCCCCCTACCAAGGGAACAGGAAGTTCTCAAATTCAAATCCTGCTGAGCCTCTTATTCCAAACACAGTCATTGCAGCACATAAATAACACATAAATAACCAAGATCTTCCACCCAGTTTAAATGGGGGTCAAGCATCTCTTTCTGCAAGTCCTTTGAAGACCTTTATTAAAGCATGTATTTAATGGACTACCATGGGATGCAGTTCTCTTAGACTGTATTGGGCGATCCACCCACATATATGATAATGAATTAATTAGGGACAGTCTTTGGGAGATTGAAGAATTTAATTATATATGTTAAAGCTGCAAATGTTCCTGAAGAATCAAACAGTTTTGTGGATGCTCTGTCATCATGCCAACTGCAGCAGTGCTAGTTCCTAATGACAGAAAAAGAAACAGAGCTGGTATTCATGCTGGTTACTTTTTAAAATATTGGCCACTGTGAGTCATATTCAGTTAAGAGATTTGTGGTCTCACAAATTTCAACAATTAAGAGAAAAATTAGTTCATGGCATTTAAGTTTCTAAGGAGGTGGGCTAACAGCTAGTGGAATTCAATGGATCATTTAATATAGTTTTCAGGGTCAGAAATAGATAAAAGTTCAGTGTACTCAGAAAACTCTCAAACATAGTAGGCACTACTTTTGATAACAAATTCATCAGTATGGGTGATCTGGCTAAGGATTCATTAAAAGGAAATTCTAAATTTCTGGCCATCTGTCAGCAATGAGTAAGGAATATATAAAGAAGAAATTTCTGATGTGTCTATGATGCAATTTATAACCACACAATATCACTAGACTTAAACCTCTTTAAACAACAAGAATTTATTCCAATCGCTTTGATTCCTTCTTTTTTGTTTTGTTTTTTTTTTTTTTTTTTATTAAACAAGTGAGAATTCATTATTTCTTAAATACCACTTGAAGGATGTGGGAAGGAAATCTTACCTAATTTTAAGAGGCTGCCTTTAAAAGTGGGAATGATTGCATTCACAAAGTTGCTCTGATCCCACACCTGACTTCAGTGACGCTTTTTTGTAAGCTCAGAGATCCACCCACGCTGCCATACGCCCATTCTGTTGTAAGACTGCTGGTTTACATAATTTCCTAATTCAAGGACTGAACTGTGGCAGTTTTTATTCCTTAGTGCATTTTTTCCTCGCTGATTAAAATTCAATTCCTATGAGAAATAAAACTTTATATTATCAGAATATACAAGAAAAAAAACAATGAAAAATTGAAATCACCAGTTGTAGAAGCTTCCTTTCTTCTTTCCTGTAGCTCTTTAAACATAATTTCCTCACCAGGAAAATGGTGCAGGAGAGCAATGCATGAAATTGTTACCAAACAGCTTTTCCTGTGCTTTGCTATGGGAGGATTGATCACTGCAGTGAATTTACATTAAACGCTGTGAGAAAGTTCAGAGGTTGCACAGAAGTCTGCAATGATTCTTCTTGTATGTAACAGCAGTCAGACTCTTCCATTCAGTTCCACATAGCTCTTAATATTTGCAACACACAAATGAAACTTTTGAGAGATACCAGTGATACTTCTTGAGCTACACTTGATATGGAAATTAAGACAATCACCTTTGTGGATTGCTCCAGATGTAGCACCTTCACAGCTGAGAATAGCACACAAAACCAGTGAGCACTCTGAATATCCATCTGCATCTCTGTCTTTCTATTCAGCACTCTAAAAAAATAAATTGTCCCCTCTCAACATTATAATAAGTTGGGCTTGAACAAGACTGCTTCAAAATCCACAGTCTTTGATCTGATGGTAAGATCACAGAGTTATCACTTTTTCTAACTGTAGCCTTGGCACACATGACAGGTTACAAAAAGTCCATGCAGTTGCTCACTAATCAAAGCTGGTTACTAAGAATGGCTACTTTAAACCACTACTTGCATTCTCCCTTTTACAGTGCACAGTATATATTTTAACTCTTGTGTTGTATTTGTAGAGAAGAATATGCAAGAATAAATGCTGAAAAGAACAACTGTGAGATTACTGGGTGGAACAGATCAAGGCCTTCGATCCCTAAACTCATCACTGAGTTGCACTGGTACAGTCGCTCCTGTGGGCTGCCTGCAGACAGCTGAAATCCCAAAACTGGATGCCAACAATTTGGGTCATGATGAAAACAATAAAAAGTCCAGGCAACAGCTTTTGTCCAAAACCATTCAGAGTTATTTTTTAAATATTTAGACACAAAATAAAGGTGAACATTCCATTACACTCCAACCCTTGCTAAAATATGGCCACTTCTTTTGGCGCAGGATAGGGAGTAACATTTGCAAAATCTGGTTTTGCTGACAGGTGGGAAATAAAGTTGAGTGGGAAGACATGACTTTTGAAAGAAAAGGAATTTAGAAGCTTCCTATCTTTTTCACTGAAAAAGCCATCAATACCCATTACCATCTGTCATGGCAGAAATTCGTATTTCCTCAAATTGTAAGGACTGTGTTGTAATCATGCGAAGTAAATCATTTTGAAACCTGAGTGGTGGAAGGCCATTCTGACAGAGAACATCTAATGCTTTTATAGGGAAAGCAACCACTGCCTTGATACAACTGATGAAATTGCAATAAATCCCATTTAACAACTACACAAGGTTTCCAACCAAGATCAAGGGTTAGTCACCAGAACATTCACATCAATTAAAAATAACTGCATTCATGGATACAGCTACAAATGTTATTTGCATACAAATGACATAAATACTAAATCCTGTGCAGTGCTGAGAGCTGCCTTTCATATGAAAAAAAAAAAAATTAACTCATTTTGCTGATCTGTGTTTAGTACATTTTTTAGCTTGACACAAATGACAGAAGAGAATTTGGGGTAGGAGGCTTAACACCGGGCTTTTCCTTCCCTGACACTAAGGTCAAAGAGGCACAAACAGAAGAAGAAAAAAAAACTAGTTTTAATTACTGCAAAAATTCTGGAAAAGGGATAGAAGAGCTAATCTACTATTTCTACAGTTTCCAGCTTCTGTCAGCTAAGGGCAAAAGCACTAAGGAACAGACAGTACGGAAACTGTGGCTGCTTGGAAGGAAGTTTGCACTCTTTACCAGAACTCATCTTGAATCATAACTCATCTTGAATCTTAAAACTAACACTAGAGGCAATATAGGCCCATTGATGAATGAGGTGGGTGCCCTAGAGACAGAGGATAGAAAGAAGGCAGAGGTGCTGAATGCCTTCTTTGCCTCTGTCTTTACTCCTGCAGGCTTTCCCCAGGAGCCCCTGATCCCTAAAGCCCCAGAAGAAGTCAGGGTAAAGGAGGAGTTTGCCTTGGTAGATGAGGATTGGGTTAGGGATCACTTGAGCAATCTGGACATCCATAAATCAATGGGTCCGGATGGAATGCACCCAAGGGTGCTGAGGGAGCTGGCAGAGGTCATTGCTAAGCCACTCTCCATCATCTTTGGTAAGTCATGGGCAACAGGAGAGGTGCCTGAGGACTGGAGGATAGCAAATGTCACTCCAGTCTACAAGAAGGGCAAGAAGGAGGACCCGGGTAACTATAGACCGGTCAGCCTC
>VZRW01010350.1:61909-86979 GCA_013398125.1 Aegotheles bennettii
CAGCGCAGAGCCACTAAGATGATTAAGGGAATGGAACATCTCCCTTATAAGGAAAGGCTGAGGGAGCTGGGTCTCTTTAGCTTGGAGAAAAGGAGGCTGAGGGGTGACCTCATCCATGGTTACAAATATGTAAAGGGTGAGTGTCAGGATGATGGAGCCAGGCTTTTGTCAGTAATGACCAATGATAGGACAAGGGGCAATGGATGCAAACTGGAGCATAGGAGGTTCCATGTAAATATCAGGAAAAACTTTTTCACTGTGCGAGTGACGGAGCACTGGAACAGGCTGCCCAGGGAGGTTGTGGAGTCTCCTTCACTGGAGACATTCAAAACCCGCCTGGATGCGTTCCTGTGTGATGTACTCTAGATGACCCTGCTCTGGCAGGGGGGTTGGACTAGATGATCCTTCGAGGTCCCTTCCAACCCCTTAGATTCTGCGATCATAAGAAATCACCAGTATTAAGGCTGCAGGACCTACAAATACATCGGAGGAACTATATTGGATGTACCTTCTAAAACTGACTTAAATGAAGATTTATCTGGCATATTCTCAACTACTTTAAGTGGATTCAGCTCCAACTTTTGGCCATATAGGATGGCTGAAAACCATTTGGGGAAAATAGGAAATCCGACGGTATGTCTGGAAGAGCAAAAGTATAAATCTGTCGTAACACCTCTCAGAGGAAAAGTTATCTCAGGTCTGAAGAGCTTCCTGTGAGCCAGCACTCAAAATTTCCCCTTAAAGAATAACAGTATTTTCTATAACTGTAAGAAATATAATCATATATACAGAAAGAGGACTGTAAGTAAGATTTTCCCATAAACACTGGGATAATTCGAATACTTTAAAATAATACCTTAATTTAATCTGTACATCAGGTCTAAATAACCTTTATCTTAATTTTATGACAACAAAGCAAAATAACTTGTGAAGGATCCAACACATCACATTTTGTTTCTGAGAAATTTTGCAGCCATGTATTTAAAGCCTTTACTTTTATCATCCAAAACACACAGCTGCAATACTGATAGAACCCAGTATATTTAAATCAGTCCATACAGTGGTTAGGACAGAACAGAAGTTTCAAGTATGTAAGTCAAATATTGATACAAATTGGTTTTCCAAGATTATCTTTTGGGAGGCAGCAGATGTATAATGCTTCCGAAAATGAAATGGACTATGACAGGTATGCTAAATTCTGCTTAGATAGGCTTCAGTGGGAACTGGCCCTCCTTCACAATTTAAGTTCCTGCCCTGTCACATTTTAATGCAGGAAAGAGTGTCTCCATTCATAGAATTTTCTCAGTTTTTTAACTATAGAGGACAAGTAGGTCTTAGGTTTTTTTGCCTTTATAATTAACAGTAAGATTTCCTTTATTTTAATGAAAGGGAAAAAAAAGAAATCAAACAGTAAAAAAAACACAGAAAAAAATATACAAATATTTCTGCTTCAAAAAAGGAAAAAAATATTTTATCCATCCTGTATATTTTAATATAGCATAACACAGCTAAGAACGAGGCCCGCATTACATAGTTTAGAGTGCATCAGCCCACACAATTCATATTTCATGTGCATTTACCTTAATATGTTTTGGGGGAATGCATTCTTGAGTCTTATTAGTGACAAATACTATCATGCTATTTTAGGCTAATCTAGGCTAGTTTTGTATGGACTAATCCTAATTTTCTATGAACTGTCTTCTACACCTAACCAGAGCAATACCTTTCTCATCTAGAATCACAGAGCTGCCTACAGCTATGTTCTTGTGTGCACACAATAGAATTATTAAACCAGAAGGAGATTAGTGGGTGTCTCAAATATGTCTTTTCTTTAATAAATGTCCTTCAAGGCATGCAATTTTTTGGATTTTAAAGCAATGTTTTAGCTGAGATTTCTGTGTCTTTTTAGGGAACATAAATTACCAAGAAATTAATTTCTAGAGAACTGCTAAAAATTGTTTTTGAGAAAATTATTACATTTTGAAGAAGACATTTCAGATCATTTTTTTTGGTCTGAAATCTGTAACAAATACTCAATGGCAGTGAAATATCTCCCTCCAATAGGTTGAGAACCTTCTAGTATCCAACGAATTTTTAGACGATGAAGATGGTAGAGTTGATAAGATTAACTGCAATACTTACGTGGCCATTTGTAAGTTCTAAACTAATGAGCTTACAACAGGTAAACATGTACAATGACTCAAGTAATTTATAATAGCTGCTATAGTTATAACCATAACACTTTTTAGTTTTACCATGCTAAATTATTTTTTGTCAGATCACCCAAGATGTTCATCTAGTGCAAGATTTTGTCTCCTGATTTAAATTTTTTACCTCTTCTACACCAGTAACTCCACTACCTCCTCTACACCAGTAACCTCCACTAACTTCAAAAGTTACTAAGACAGAATGCATTGCATCTTTACTCTGACATAAAACACCACACGGATCTTTACAATAGAAAACGAAGAACAGCTTGTACAACTGAAGGGATCTGGACAGCCAGACTTGAAATTATCTGATTGATTTTGTAAAATAAAATGCCAAGGCTATTAACCTCTATTCCTGTGAAAACTGTGGTCACCAGTGGGTCACCATTTCATGGTTTTGCTAAAAAATATGATTTCTGGTGAAATCAAGAGTTTTAAGAAGAGCAGTGCTGGTTCTTTCAGTTTCAAAAGACATCTCCATTATCAAAAAGGCTCATCTCATTACTGAACAAATTACAGTGCCAGTACACTAAAACACCGCAAAATGGATATTCAGATTTTTATGAAATTTTACTTCAATTGTCTTTGTCCTTTTCTGTAACTCCCAATATCTTTTCAGAGAAATATAAAGATGTAGACATGTACCATAATGGTTAAGCCACTGAAGTTTTGTCACAACAAGATTTTTCCCTTCTGGTTCCAGTCTGAACATTTTAGAGACTCCAAACATGATGTGATCGGCCAAGTGAGAAAGGGACATCTTAAGGGCATACAAAATTGACAGCTGCTTAGACACAATTAAGTGCCTATATCTTTTGGATGAATGGTCAGTCCAACCACTGTAAAATTTTCTAGATCCAATTCACAGTCATTAATAAAATATTATGAACATTGCTTGGCACAGTCTATTAAATTTAACATACTAGTTGCTTTGGATATTTACAGTGTATTCTGTGAGATATTTTATTGTACCACAGTCAAATATCCACCCAGATTCAAACCCTAATGGACTTTCTATGAGGCATCAAATCTTCAGCAGCAGATGATGACAGAGGTAAAAAAATATCCTTGAAGAACAAAATACTTTCTCACCAGTTTGAAGACCAAAAGTCTAGAAATGTCTGACCTAGATTTTTACAGCAACTGGTCATTTTGGAGTCTTCAGTATCTGGGTCCTTGATTCCACGTAGCCTGATTTTCAGAGACTGCATTAACTATTTGCAATGCCAACTTCCTTACAATGGAGTAAATCCAGTATCCCAGAATGAAGGTATTAATTCCACTAATCCTTTTCCAAAAATCCTGGTGGTGAACCCTAGTTTCTCTCATTCAATCGGTGATAGAGATGAAGAAAAACAAAATGGGAAGAGTGAATGTGGTTATTTTCTTTTACCTGACAATTTTCAGTTACCTAACGCAAAAGGAAAACAAAACCAGTAGCGCCCTAAGAATTGTTGCGTTATTTTTGATCAGCCCACTTAGCACATATTAAAAAAATAAAACTGCCATCACTTCCAATAGACAGAAACAGCTTGTCTTGTCCCTAATTGTAGTTGTCGGGCTGCTTGATGTAATTCTGACATCCTCTGCTTGGGGTTTGCCAACAAAAATAATTTGGTGACCCAGCCAATACTCTGTTTCTCACCCCTACTAAATATAAGCTGCATTTTAATTTCATCTTTAACACTGATCACTTAATTAAATAACATGCAAGTGTTTAAAGTTCTGCTTTTCTTCAATTTGATGAAAAGGGTTGTAACAGTTGACAAGAATTTGAACTTAAAAGTGAACATATCTTTGATGTCAAGTGCGCCTAAAGGATTCTGAGGTAAGAGTGATATGAAAATGGGCTCACAACCACTCAATCTATTCCCAACAGTTACCTGCTGGTCTAAGTGCCACTGTACCATTATAAAAGTCTGTCAAGCATTCAAAACCAATTACACACAGGATGTCAAATGCTGTCATGCCAGCTGTCCTTTCAGTCTATGGCGGCTCTCACCAGCCATTTCCAGTTAAAAACACATTAAAAACACTGTTGTTTTTCTCAGCTGTGATTCACTGCAGTATGCTAGTCTGACTTCTATGTACCTTAATACCTTCGTATATGGAAATGAATATTTATACATAACAATATTCTAAAAATGTGCATAATTACAAATATAATGAAGAATTAAAAGCTACTTGAGGACATATTAACATCAAGCTACAATTTTAAGGGGAAACCATGAAGTACTTCAGTTGTTCATGTGTGTTGCTTTTTTCTATGATTGTACGTGACATTAAAACAGGAAAGGAAGTTTTCAATTATTTCTCTTGCTGTCTCTTCACAGCACATGGACTTCCATGCATTCATTTACAATGACATACAGTATATGGGAATCCAAAAAGAGTGGCTCCACTTGGCTACACAGGCAGCTTTCCTAATTTTATGTTTTTATACTACTCCCAGTGCTACAAACTGTTTCAATATCCAGAAATTTAGAGGAACAAGATGGTCAGCCAGATATTGATAACTGTATTTGACGTGAATTTAATTAATAATTTGAGTAACATTGAACTAAACAACAAAATATCCCACTACTAAGCCTTACCTTCTTACTTTGTTATAATTAATTTTCATTTTAATATTATTTGTTGACATTTTTTTCTCTTTTCCATATGAATTCTGGCATTATCTTTACAGCATGAAGTTCTATTTTTGTAATAGTGATTTAAGTCTTTCCAAGAAGTAACCTCTTGTCTCAGATAAAGCTTTTAAATGGTTTACAAAATTAATAGAAGATGTTGCTACGTCCTCTCATTAAGACCAAAACTGTAATGGAAACATTGTTTACCTACGCTGTTTTTTGGTAGAGAACTTTTAGAACTCTTTTGAAACTTTTGAAGAGAAAAAAAATCAAGACTTCTGAATCGAGAGCATCTGTTCTGACACAATTCTATTGTAAGAAAATATTCAAAATGCTTTATTTGCAGTCCAGTGTGAAAAAAAAAATAAAATCAAAGCTGTTGTGTGGAAGAACTGACTTCACCCAGGAAGATGAAAGGAGTTTGCTGATAGCGTCGGGGACACTTCAATAAAAGCTCCAGAGGAATTAAACATGAGTTATTTATTGAATGCATTTGTATACACACTTATTCTGCAACTCTGCCTTCACAGGAGACAACAGCAAAATATCCCTTTTGAAAACACGGTGTTAAGGGAGTGAACAGCAAAGCACATCTCTTACAAACGTACATCTAGTGACAACTGTATTCTTCTAGCATTTATCAAATTCATACTTGCTGTGCAAAAACTCTATAAAATAACTCTTAAAATATTTTAAAAGATCCCAGTCTTCCCACATAGCTGCTTTTACTGTTCCTGCTAAAGTTCAGTCTCTTGCCAGCAGCCAAATGTAGCTGTGAAATAGAGGTTAAGTCAGATAGCATAGTGAAAAAACAATGTTGGGATTTGAGAAGAGTGTGGTTCCACATGTGCTAACGAGCAACATGATGACATTCTGTCTCTGATACACACACAGTATTACAGCTAAGGAAAGCTAGAAATATATTTTACTCTTGTTTCAAAGCATAGAGAAAGAGTGCTAATTTATTTTATCATTATTATTTGTCTGCACATGGAATAATCATATCTTGCTGAATATACCTAACTACCATTAACACTGAAAGATAAGGGCACTGCACCAAAAGGTTAGTGATTTTTCACATATATACATTTTAAATAAAAGCTAAAACTCAATGTCAATAAATAAATAAGGTTGAAAGCATGCTTTCTAGAATAGCGTAATCAATGTACACAATGTTAATACTTGTAATTTCAAATAAAAAAAGAAAATAAATTCCCAATTTTTCTCTACACTTAGTTACTTGTTACAGCCTTCTCAAAACTGTTTTAATCCTCTCATGAGCTGACTATAAATGGGACCCTCCTTATAAAGCCTCTGAAATATATCTATTTACCAAGTAACAACTTCATCTGTCTCCATGAGACCCTTGAGCATGATCTCTCCAAAGCAAAGACTGCCTTTCAAAATAAAACCTAAGACTTCGTCCTTCACTCCTCAACGGAGTTATTACATGCTACAAAACAGGAAAATGCTCATTAAATGTACTACTACCATTAATAATAACTTAAGAGTGACAACAACAGCATATAAGTCATATAAATAAATTCTAACTCATAAAACAGTGTAATTCACTTTCTATCCAAAACATTTGGACATTGCTGTAATAAATCTATGGTCTCTAAAATGAACATATATCATAGTTTCCAAGGTTACAGAAGTCTGCAGTCCTGTGTTTTGTGTTCATTTAAAAATACTGAAAATTCTGCACTAGTGATTCAGAACAGTGGTACTAACATAACGACAGCCTAATGCAAGACCCATCCATGCAGTACATATTGAATAATTTGTAAAAGACAAAAAAAGGATGAAGTAGTCTTGTTGGACACCATACTCAGATTGTCAACAGACACTGGCCTAAATAAATTACTGGATGCAGTACTGTTCACATGACCTTCCATTAGAAACTTGACAATGGAAAGCTATTATGTTAATCTATCTGAAAACAGAATGATTTTGATAGCTTCGGAATGTTTCTTCATGCTTGGGAGCCACAAAAAAACCCCAGAAAAATAAAAAGATTACATGCTTACTTAAAGATGTCCCTTCAGTGACCTCACCAGAAAACTTGGAAAATGTCACCATCTATCAGAATCACAATCAAAACATAAACCAGTCTCTCTGAAAAAGGTCAGAAATCAAAATGAAATCCAAAAGAATCCTTACAAAACACAATAGAAAGAGTAGAAATACCTGTATCTTACATATGCTTGACCTGCATGTATGCATAGAAGCCCTTGAATAAAGGGACAGAGAAATGCCAACTATCATTTTCAAGGTCCATTTAAAGAGGTTGGGGGGACTTAGTTAAATAACATCATTACAAACTTCTTCGCCAATTATTTGAAAACTTTCTGCTGTTTTTGAAAGATAAAGTTTAAAGGCCAGACCCTGAACTTGTATGAAGTCAGCATTTTCCCATATATTTAAAAGAATTATGCCTATACTGTTTAAATATTTAGCTTCCTCTCTTTCTAGACATCTTAGCAGTTGGCACCCGTTTTTTATCCTACTGCTATACTAAAGCTACACTAGGATATATATCTAGAGCAAAAAGTAGTTACAATTCAGTTTATGTAAAAGAACCACTGCTTCTGGTGTACATAATGCATAATGAATGGGTATAGTCAATAAACAGTAGTCAATGCTGGGAATTATCCTAATTTATAGTAATGTTTTTACACTACCAATCAGTGCAGCTCATACAATAGGGGAAAATCTGCTTAGTGCAGCCACAATTTCCTACTGTAGATGAATCTGAAACTCTTCAAACATTATACACCTGCCTTCTCAAACCTATGCCCCAGATGATGTAGCTGTAGATGAAGTATGGAATACAAGCATCAAAAGTGGCTTTGTAACAGTACACATTCCCTCTCTTGCTTAGGGTATCAACTATGGGCACATCTCCCAAAACCTCTGTCAAGTGGTTGGGCACTAGCAAAGCAAAGCAAAGGTCTGACAGCTGTGTATAGTTCCTACCAGACTTCCTGTTCCATTTTTCATGCATGCCCTAGTCTACTTTCCTAAAAATATATATAAAAATATATATACATAGATACAATATATATAGGTATCTACATATAATTGATATAAAATACAGATTAAAAATATAAACATAATGTATTTTCTCTCTGAAGCTGTAAATGTTTGAAAACAGGACAGTGAGTTAGTCTGATCACTCAAGTCTTGTTCTGACTCATCTACTGATTGCCACAGAGTACAAACTCTACTGTTTGACCAAGGTAATAAATATTTCCCCATATAAAAGCTGAATACACCCAAGTCTAACAAAAATGCTATCTCCTGCCATGCACCAAGACATATACCCTAAAAAACCCAAACAACTTCTTCAATCAGCTTATCACAGTAGCTACTCTTCTTTAAAAATAAATGAATTAGAAGCAAGGCTTAAGGGCAGCTTCATTTAAGAGACTGAAGATTACTCAGGAGATAAGGAAGAGGCATGAGCCAAAGATCACCTACAAGAAGCTGATAATTTCTTCTCCTAAGGAAACATGACTTTATAAGAAAGCTGAACTCTAAGAATCCAGAATTTGTAGTGTACTACCATATAAAGATACATGATCTTTTGCTGGGCAGAAAGCAAAGCAAGCTCATTTTAGAAACATTTCAACAAGCTCATAACAAAAAGATAAAATCAGGACTTTTAGAGTTTGTCCTAAACTCACAACACAGTGCATTCTGCTTATGGAGGACAAACACTGAGTTTTGCAAAACATGTATCACATGTGGAAACTTAAAATAATCCTGCACTGAATTCAGCACCTGATCCTCTGAACCCAATTGTGTGACGAGTTTTGCAATGGTGAAATACAACCTCAGTGACAGCGAAGTATAATAGGCAGGAATTCAAGGTAGCAAGATGTTCTTCTCCTTCTCTCTGATAGTACTCTGTGCAGAGACATCCACCCCTACACACACATGCCAACAGATTTCTGAAAGTTTAGATGTAGTATGTGTATACACAGTCCATTAACCTCCTGCATTATATAGTGCTGTGCCTAAGAGCCCACCCTGAGGGCTAGAAAGCCCATGTGGGATTGTGGGGCTGTCACGGTACAAATGCAATCAAAAAAGATGCAGTTCCTTACCCTAAGAAAAATGAATCAGTTCGAGTACCTAATGCTCTACACCAAGAACCTGATTTTATTTAATAGCTGATAGGAAAAACAGTTAACTGACTTAAACCTAAGCTCCTGCTTAAAGACACACACAGAAGAAAGTTCTTCCTATAGCTCTCTTGTAAACCACTGTACCTTTTCACCTAGTTTTCAAGTCTCTGTCAAGTCTACCTTGTTTTTATCACTGGCTCCCAGTGATCTCAAGCACAAAGAAGGAACACAAAGGAGAATTTAGATCCAATTAGAGGGCTAAATTCAAAGTTATCAAGACATCAAGCAAATACAACTACAACCACTGCAATCACACAGAGGCTTTACCTCACATTGACTTTTTTAAAATAAACTTTATCAGCACAACTGCGTGAGTGAGCTAACTCTACCTTAACCAAACTAAACAAAGGTTTTATGACAGCAAACAAATACTGTTGGGGAAGATCAACCATATGGTAAAGGGATTCTTTGTTTAGTTGACCCATAAATGGCACTGCTCAGCCCAATGTTACAGAATATTTTTAACACTTAGGGCCAGACTAATAATTTCCCTTTTTTAATATAAAAACAGTCTCACAAACCAATTCTGTTTGGCAGTACTTCATATTAAAATGCTTTGAAAGCATTAGCCAGATGTGAAGCCAGTCCTCTGAATGAAAACGGAGAAGAGATTGATGGACTTTCTGGCTCAACAGCTCATTCTGCAGCAGTAAAGTGCACTAAGTAGGAGATATTTTCAAGTAGGTATAGAACTGGTTGTCTCTGTGATTCACACAGCAAAACCAGAATGATGCATCCTGCACTGAGCAATGGCTATGCGTGAAACGGCATAAGGAAGTAACTACAAGTATTTATTAATTTATGTAATATTTAACACAGTTGTCTTGTGTTATTCAATTCTGCTTCAACTTCCTGTATCTTCCTTTCACATCATGACTGAGCCAAAGTATTAAAGGACACTTCCAGGAAGAAGTAAATAATTTGTTCCCTAGGTTCTCAGAGAAAAGGCCAAAAAGAAACAGAATTAGACTGCAGCAAGATATTTAACTGAGAGATTATTATTTTGGGGAACATTATGGACAATTAACCAGCACAACACACCAGGCTGCAGAATCTCCATCATTTTAACTTATTCCTAAAAACATACAGGCATTCATGAAAGCAAAGACATGGATTTGAGGTTTATCCAGCCCGACATCATGGAGGAAAAGATATCTCACATATAAAAATGCATACGACGCATTGCAAAGTTGTGTATATTGAAATGCATAAAGTGGCCTATTACCAGATCTAAGCTTCTTGAATAAATCTCAGAAAAATACATTTTCAGTTTTCCTCTTCAGTGATATTTCACCTACTTCAGAATAATATCCAGCTATCCATAGCTGAGTAATTTTACTATTGAAAATGGTCTTTATTTTTGACCTACACATCACTGGGTACTAAACTAAATAGATTTTAAATTTAACTTATAGGGAATTGCAGCATTCACAAGTTTAGCTCTTCTAAAGAATTTTCTTAACACTATAAAAACTAAACTAAATGTTCATAGCCCGATAGATTGTAGCAGTATTCTTCAAAATTGCCAGTCTGCAGATTTCATAACACTTAATATATTAAAGGGCTATGATGAGTCAGACATCAATTGAAATGCATGTTTTGGAAAGACACAGGCTGTAAATTATTAAGACTGAAAACCTCTAGACTGCTAATCCCCATTACCATCTGTATTTATAGGTTTGTAACAGAATGGTGACTGATCCTCTTCCTTTGATGCCATTTGCCAATTCTGTCAGTATTCAGTGCAATGTAATATTATTCTCCAGGTAATGGAGCTTTGTTGCTTAGCAGCAGGTTCTGTTTGTGTACCTGACAGTTCTTGGCTAATTTAGATAAGTAAAAAAAAAACCAAAAAAAAATTCCTACCAGTCAGAAGATTCTACTATTATCATCATCACTGGATACTGAAACTAGACTGGAAAAAGAGAGGAATACTTTCTGAGCTCTGACATGTACTGAAGAAAATAATCTGTCATTATTAATGTTTGAAAAAAATCACATTTTATAGAAGACTTCATTTATCAACACATTGGTTCTTAGAGGAAGAAATAAAGTGGTGTTGTTTAGGCATTCACTGGGAGTGAGATATCAAGACAAAGTTGAAAGAGTCAGCATGCACTTTGTTTATCATCATCTTTGGATAACAAAGTTCACAGCCCATTGCAGAATATTCTACTAGACTTAAGAGGCAGAAAGTACAAAACTCAGATCTTCAATTACATATATAGGCTTAGTAGTACAAGCAACAGACTGGCTTGTGCTATCAAGGCTTACACACTTAATTTTGCCCAAATGTTTCAATAGGACCTTTGGCTGATTTACTTTATCTCAAAGAAATACAGTACTTAGCAATTCCTTACCACTACCTTTTGTCTACGTAAGTGATAGTCAGTTCCACAGACTTTTTCCTACCTTGTTCAGTGTGAGCCACAGCAGCACCCTTAGTGGTGCTGTGACAAAGATGGTATCATAAATCTCACACACTGATGTAAAGCTGTATATTTAGGCTTCTCTTTAGATTAGATGTAGTAAAAGTTATAGAGGTGGTAAAAGAGGAAGTCTCCAAGGAAACTGACACAAATATCACAGCCCCTTTCTGATTTTTAATCACATCGTGCATTTCCTGTTTCTTAGCACTACTGAATGCAGGAAAAATGAGAAGGGTCACCACCAAAACTACAACACAGTAACCACCTGAGAGCAGCAGGACTAGTCCTAAGACTCCTTCCACAAATCAGAGAAAATAATCTACCAGCCTTCTCCTTTGATTTGAAAACAGGTGACAAAAGGTCACATCACTAGCATTTCAAACTATGTTTTAGTGTTTTGGGGACACCTGTAAACGTACTTCTAGGAATGACAGATGCATTAGGACAGAATCTGTATGAGAAAAAGTTAGGCAGGTTGGCCAATATTTGAGTTATCTTCATTAGTCACACCAAATCCATAACTAGGCCCAGATTGTTGGGATTAAATAGCTACTTCTTAATTAATATTAATAGACTGGGAGGATGGGGAGAAAGTGTTGTGCATTTTAATTAGTTGATTACAGACAAATTCACAGGCTGCAACCAAAACTGTTTCACCATGTCAGAAACTGAACAAACACGCACCAGGATTGGTCTGGCCTTGAAGTTTTTACTGTCTGAATAGAAAAACAGTAGGAAGGAAGACCAGAGCATAAGAAATTAAAGGAACTATCCTGAAGCACATTACACAGCATTTATGGAGCCACCTGTTGAAACCTGCTTTCTTGATCTTGACTATCATATGTAAAAATATTAGAAATTCTTGTTTCTTTTTATTTGGAGAGGCTATCAAATGACTGAGATAGCATCAACAAAATATTTGAAGGGTATTCCTAACAGATATATTTGAAAGGCATAACACTGTAGGACTTTCAAAAATAAAACAGATTTTAATAGTGGAGAAAAAGGTACACAAGATATTTAAAGCATGAAGCTAAGCCATCTCTATTTATAGACCTTATTCTTTTGTTATTTGTTATTTATTCTTTTGTTATATAAGTTAAATAATATACATTTTCACATAAACAGGTACCAGTAAATAATACAAACTGAATCTACAAAAACTTCAGCCACTTCAAATTCTCACATTGCCTCATTTTTAGAGTAAAACATTTCTCAGATTAAGAAACTTACTCCCTTGCTGTACATACGAGACAAAACTGATTCTGAGATGGCATTCTTCTTCCTTCCTCTGAGTATTTCACAAGACCCCGCTTTTCACTATAGAAGCTATTTCCTGCCATGAGCACTGACTGAATGGAGGGTGTCAGAAACAGATAGCAAAGTATACACATTATCCACCCTATTTTTAAATGCACTGACACTAAGTATCTAGCGAATAGCACAGTATTCGAAAATCTTTTCTAGACACAATGTAGGTATTTCTCTCCACAAAACTAGATAAAGAAAAGAAGCTTACAGTGGGTGTTGATAAAGCCACTTAGGTTATTGACTTTTTAAAATAGAATTATTCACTGCCGTTTGGGTTGCTTAACATAGTTTAAAAACACGAGGCACACACAGAAGAAACATACATTGAAACGGGAAAACAAACACAAAAACACCCAAATAGCCCAGCTCCAAAGTTAAGTTTAGTTAAATTGAACCAACAGATTTCGAGATTTGGCTCTTGAAACTGTAGAAATAAAGCAGCAAGTAATGGAATGGAAATGAGCAGTTTCTTCTCAGGGAATGCAAAGATCAGACGGATTAATTAGCTATTCTCAAATCTATACGCGTGATATAGCTAAGATTGATGTTCTACTGTTCGACAGAAGAAATGATTATTTCACATGTTTTTGTTTTGCCAACAGGACATACAAAGCAGACCAAGAAACAGACAGGACACTTATTTTACCTTCTGGAAGAGGCGATTATATTTTCTTTCTGACCTAAAGTAATGAAACCAAACAATTTTTGAACTAAGAAACTTTCATCGAGTTCTTCACTTGCAAAAATGACCACCATAAATGGACAGCTGAATGAATCTGAAAATACTTTTTTTTTAATTTGGGGACAAATAACTGTCAAAACATGTATTTGGCACCCCTCTACAGCAGTCAGTCTGTGTCCATTTTCCAAAATAGTTATATTTCTGTCACAGCTATAGGTTTATCTACACAGCAGGAACTCTTCAATTTGATGATAGAATTTGGGATACTTTTTTAGAGAAGGTTTCTGGAAAATTTGGCATTTTTTGCTAGGAGGAATATGTTATCAAATAATAGAATTTAGGTAGTGGGGTGAGTTTTACTCTGTGGAGCAGAAGAGGGAAAGAGAACAAAGTCCTGACGAGCGTGATAAGAAACAGCACCCCACTATAGTCACTTTCTGAACGATTAAGCTCTATGTTTGCTAGTGGTTTTTTTAGACTGTCAAGGCATTGTAAAATTTCTTTGCAGACCTAAAGGAGAGTAACAGTTGTTTCACAGGTTTTTACAATAATCTCCTTTCATTCATGAAGATAGCAGCATAGAAAACCATTTGAGATGCTCTTGTCTGAATTTTCACAAAACTACCAACTTTATTATTCCTTGGTGGAGTAGAAATCAAAATCAAAGACAAGTTTTAGTCCTTCTACACCCACACCAGTTGTGCACCCTGACACAGTCCCAAGTCCATCTCAGAGGGAGACCCAAATGAGCACCAGATCACTCCTCTTCCACAGAAAGGAAAAGAGGTGGCTGCACTGCCCAGGATGACCAGGAGACCACGGTATGACACACTGAATACCTACAGGTCTGTTTCTGAAGTCTCACTATCAGCTGTGCTTATCTTCAAGCTGCACGGAGGACAGTCTTTGCTCATGCACATGAAAGCCAGAAAGTTAAAATGACAAAAAAACTCTGGACTCATCATATTCTTTTTTTCTAGGTTAACCATATCTATATGAAGAGCCTTAGTGCTCTTATAGCCAAATTAGCCAGTTACTGAAAATTAATCACATTTTCAGAACCTCAGAGCAAAGCTGCTTGCCGCACACTTGCTTCCTAGTAACACAAGGATATTTTACAGCAAGAATAGCTGCATTAATTTCAATAAAGAGACAAGTAAAGAAAAGAATCTTAGCGTACCAACAGACAAAATACACTTCACTTTTCTCTCGTAAAACAGAAGTCAGAACCTTTGGGTTTGTGTAGTGCAAATTAATGAAATGGAATAAACAATCCTCCATAAATCAAGCTTTCAGATTAAAGGATTTGTCTATTCTATAAAAATAAAACTGTGTAAAGCCTTTGACATTATGAAAAAAACATCCGAATCTAAAGCCATAGAAAGAAAAATATTTCATGATTGAAAGTTCTTGAATTAACGTGTGTGGTGTAGCTGTCATATTTTAATTTTTCATCAAAAGAGGATATGGTTACAATTCATTCCTTTGTTCTGCCAATAGCAGATCAAAAGCAGACATAAAATACAGCAGGATTCTTTTGTTTCCCTGTTTATCACCTCACACCTATTTATTCACAACTTCTTGCAATCTGCTGAAGGCCTACATCATACCCAGCTTAGCCTAAAGTGGACAGGTTGTTTCAAATGTGCTCAAGCAGTTTTGTAAATGATAAAAACACTTAGGCCCACATCTTAAAGGTGTTTAGGCTGATAATGAAATCAATGGAGAGTATACCCTTTTGAGGAGATGAGTGTTGATTTGTAAAACTAATTGAAGTCCAAATGGGAGTTTTAAGCAGGGTTATGTTCCAGAAATAGTTAATTGTTGCTGCCATTTATGTGGCAATAAAAGAGTCATTTTTCACTTTGCTACATGAGAAAACATTTAAAAGGCAGGCTTATACAAATAATGGACCATGAACTTCATATATTTTCATCATGTTTCGGCTGGGAGGCTATGAAGAAAAATACAGCATATTATTTGGTGTACTTCAAGGAAAAATTAGTTTCAAGACATGAAAATACTACTTCAAGAGGTAGATAAGCTCTGTAGACTTCTGTTTCTAGAAACTTGACTTAGTGCCCTAATATTTCATTACGGGCAAAAGTTCTTGAGTATACACATCTCTTGCTACTTGGCAGGGACAACAGACTCAGGTGAACAAAGGATTTAGGAATGCAATACCTAACAAAGAAATTAAATACATAAAAGCACAAAGGTTAGTAAAACAGCAGCCTGAAATGAAATTTCCTTAAAAGAAATCATGATAAAAACCACTAAGGAGAACAGTAGAATGTCATGACTTCAGCCTAAAATCATGTGAGGAACACTGTTTTTTGATGTTCAACCCTCGCTAAAGGAAGCAACTTGGATTCTTCTAAAAGCATCTGCCTGACATCAAGAAAGAACCATGTTTTCAGAAAAATCACAGAAAGCCTGCATTACAGAAACTCCTTAATAAATGCTTAAGATAATATCTAGGGGTGTCTTATAAAACCAGGGATCTGAGCCACATATTTTCAAAGGTTAGTAGTCAATTTTGGCAAATATACAAATGGGGTAAATATATACTTTTTGAAAGAACAGCACAATCACCAACTTAATGGAATGAGTCAAATTAGAAGACCTGGAACAGCATACAATTGCTTTGTTAATTTTCCACGTATTTTACCAATTTTGCAACATACAAAGGAAATGGTCTCAATCTGATTCAACAGAATCTGTTTCTTCTCAACTATCATCATTGTCCTCATATCCAAATGTAATTTTTTACCTGCTTTTGCTTTATCCTTGATCCCTATTCCCTTCACATATGGCTTTCAACCACCGTGATAGGCAAATCATTTTAAAGACATGAAATACAATCATCAACTACAGAAATATGAAGTTTAATTATTTCTAAAAACAGCTTTCATCTGGGAAGCCCCTGTCAACAAAAAAGGCCCCTGGCTAGCAGCAGGATTTCAAAACTTACTGTTTCACTGTGCAGACAACATTAAGCTATTATAGGTGCCACCCAGGAATAGAAGGAAAAATAACTTATTTTATCTGACACTGATGGATTGAAATTAAAATATAAATGAATTAGGCATATTACAGATAATTGTTTTCATAACTGCAGTTACTAAACGTCAGTATTTAGTGGAAATCTCACACTGAATATTATTTTATGACTTCCCTTGACAAACAGATGGTCTTCTCCAACAAGAAGGAATACCAGAGAGAGAAAAGAATGAACCTGCACTAATTGTGACAGCACATTTTAAAGAGAAATTAATCTCCTGTTCAGTCTAAATTTAAATACTCATTTAGGTCTCAAATCAGTAGCAATGTTTGGCTTTCATACTAGAATAGCCCACGTAATGCCACAGAGGCCTACAGCAGCGCAGCAGGACCATCTGCAATGTAGGAACCTGAACATATTTTTTTCTTTAAATTGAATTGTACCCTTTGATGGTAGCTACTCAGGTCCTGTAATTATCCAGGAGTGCAAATAGTGGCTTATAAAAACAAAAACAAAAAGCACACACATGCACAAGAAAACCCAACCTAGATTTACTCTGTATGAAGTAGATAGCTGCCCCAAGAAAGCACCTAGCACAGAGGATGAATGGCCAACTCTGCTATCCCTCAGAACTCTTGCTCACTTCCCAGACCTCTCTGTAGGGGCACTCGCCTCGGCACAGAGAACACCCAGGGGCTCCTGCTCACCCTGCGTGGCTGCAGCGCTCTCCAGGGGAAGGCAGGAAACCAGCCACAAATTCTCTAGAAGACTGCAGGAGGCAGGCGTACCTACAGCATAGTTTGAACAACACCTGGGGCCTGGACCCCAGCTTAAATGGGTTTGGAGTAGGGGACCCACGTGAGGTTGCTCAGGGCAATTTCCATAGAGGCCTGCTGTGCACTTGGGGCCCTGAGATTAACAGCTCCCATGGCACAGGCGGGGTCAGGCCCATACGCCTCTGCTATGACAACATGGTACGAATCCATAGCAACTCATGCTAAATGAGGGGAGGCTTCATCATCAACTAACAGAGGTCTCTTTGGACTACAGACACCATAATAAAATGTATATGAAACAACCATAGAATTATCACACAATACTACATTAACAGGGCATGAATACTTCCTAGCTGGATTTCTTTGTGACTAAAAGTGCACCACACAAAAGTTGGTCACACACTTGGTCTCACCTTGCCCCATCATCAACAGGATTAAAGGCCTTGTATGGGCAGCAGCTTGGTCTTTACTGTGGTTTACAGTGATTTACAGGCAGTAAACGAAGTTAAAATAAAATCAGTTACAAATTCAGTTTACAGTTTATTTTTTATCTAATCTCTTATTCTTTTTTAATTGTGACTTCTTTCCCCTGAAAAAATACCAGTTATAATAGCATATACAATTTTAACACATCCCTTCCACTGCCCCACTCTTAATTTTTTTTTCCTCTGAGCTTAAAACATAGAATTTATTAAAAGCAGATAGATTAAAATATTCTCACATAGCATCTATTTGCAAGACGTTCACAGAACTTTCATTGCTTTTACTTAAGTGTTCTTGTTGACAAAAACATGGTTTTTCAAACACATTTTCTTTGTAACAGAAAGGGCTCATAAATATAATCACATGATGAGTAGTCACAAAATTAGCCACAATTTTCACCTATTTTCAGATGTCTGAAGTTTCACATCATATCATCAAAAGATATCATGTATCAAGAGAGGTCACCTTTAATAGCAACAACAATATTACAAATGCAGCTGTCATGCTGAATGAAATTCAACACCATCTGAATTCTTCTATTATTTTCTTTTAACAAATTTCAGTTGCTACATTTAGATTTTTATGTCTATGAAAATTTCAAAGTATGTAAAATCTTGAAAATGGAGCAGGAATGTTCCTCATTAGAGGAACCCTTTGCAGTTAGATTTGGTGAATACTCTTGCTCATCTAAAGAAAGTTGGCACAAGTAATTTTATATTCACATAAACACATAACAGCACTTCTCCACTCATTCAAGTTTATATATAAACTAAATCACCCTGATTGTCTTTATTATGAGAAAAATTTAAACATACTTTATTTTTGCACAAAGGAGAAAAAGTATTTTTTTACATCTGTGCCTCTTTTCTTTTCCCAGGGTACACAAACATATTGTAAACAGTATACATGCTGTCTCTCCAAACTAAGTCTAAGTCACTCTGCTATTTCTACTCGCTTCTGTGAACCGAACACAGAAGAAATTCCCAGAAAATCTTCTGCACAGCCCCAGATACTTCAGAATTCTGCTGTTACTGTTAGAAGGGACTGGCTTTTTCTTGTGAAATAAGTAGTATTTAATGGAATGTGTCCTTCAAGGCTGTTTTCAAATTATTATTCTTTAAATATTTGAGTGTTCATCTAAAAACGCACCATCTTTCAACTGATAGAAAATTGCTATTTCACATAGAGCTGTGATTGACAGAATAAGGCATGCAGATGGCAATGAAAACAAACAGGAAAATAAACACCGTTAATAACGTGTTACTTTAAGCACTGTTAGAAGTCTCAGTTCAGTACCTAAAAGAGTAAATCTAAAAATGTGGCTGTGCGCTATGGTATCTGCAGTACTAACAAATTCCAAAAAGTAAACATCAGCCAGAGTACTTTATCTATAACATGCATATACATACCTAAACTTACACTCTTCACACCCCCCACGTCAACCAACCCTGTTCCAATTTTCACACAAAACACACTAAAACTGACTATGAAAGAATGATTGTGACTGAAACGCACACCTATGTGACATGAGCTTTATCCATGAAACACGGCCTCTCTCAAATGACCAGCAGGAACAAGCATTTAGCTTGCAAGCTTCTCCTAGCACATACTCTCTCTTCATTAAATGAATAAGCCGCAGCTGTCAAAAAGGGACCATTATCTTTCTTACGGCCTTGAAGCTGTGCCATCTTTTGGAAAATGTTGTCTGCACTCACTGTTTTCTGTGGTATGCCATTACTGTTCTGAACAGAGCTTATGACTAAAGGAGAAGTCAAGTATAAGCCACCACTTTTCAGTTTCTACTGAGAAAATCTCCTTGAAACAATACAGGAAATTTTGCACTAGAAGCAATAACATGACCATCCAGAGAACTACTCTGAAAGGAAATGGCAAGGAAAAAAAATTAAGAGGAAATAAGTAATATAAATATATAAAGGAAAACAGCACAAAGATACCTTTAAAGCTCAAATATTTAATTGGATTATTATTATTATACTGACTACAGTAAAGGGCAGAACTCCCTTAAAACATGACATTTTTGCTATCGTGCACTTAAAAGCACAAGAAAATGCCTTTCTCACTGTACACCCAGAAGCAGTCAGCAGTTTCAGACAAGGTGATTTCAATGTGATTTTTATAATTATTTTTTTTTAATCACAAACCATTCTCTCATCAAACTAACTGTATGAATGCCTTCAAAGTGGTTCTGTGGACACAGTGCATAGGACATGACACTAGAGCACTGCAGCAGGTTTTACTCCAAGAGTCATAATCATTTCTAGAGAAAAGAATGACATTTTGAGATACTGAGTTTCTTAACCAAATATTTTAAACCATTGTGCAATATATTTCTTGCTAATAACTTGCCCTTCTCTATCAATCTTGGACCCGAATCAAAAGAAAACAGCTTAGCAATATCTCCTTCTTTGCAAATTGAGGTAATGTACCTATTGAGTATGTAATGTGGAAAAACATAAAATGCACTTTTCTCTTCTTTTCTGCCCTCCATCTCTAGTTAAGTTAAAAAATGTCCAAAAACACTGGAATCAGACATTGCTTATTTCTGGTTAGCTACGGTAACCAGTCAAGTATTAGATCTAGAAAGAAGGGCATAGAAAACCAAAGGTCTTGAAATTATGTAGAAAATAAGAGTCTGCAAATTAAGAATATTTTTTTCTTGGAGAGGAAAAAGGGATTTTTACAATGAAGCAAATTAAATACCATTCCAGAAAAAAAAAAATACCATGGTAATTCTACAAATATATAAAGATTTTCTGTGCTACCTTCTGGACCACACATTTCTCTTTGAAAGTGTACCCTAGTGAGTCACAATAGCTGAAAGGCAGCAGTAACCACAGCAAAGTTTTATGTGCCTATTTATTCTGCTATTTTATAAAAACACCCATTAGTTATAGTATTTCCCATTTCATGTAGTGTGTACATTCCATTCACTAGATGGAAGAGACTGCAACTGAAGTCACATAGCTCCATATAGAATGCTTCATATGACACATATTACTATCCTTGCATTCAATTTCCAAAGAGAAGATACTTAACCTAAATGAAAAGATGAAGGTCTGTCACGGCAACAGGTAGGGCTTCCTATTTCCCCAAGAAGCCGTTTATTTCATAGCTAACTTCACAGATGTTATAGCAGAATTGACTTTCAGCCTATCTTTAATTGCAGCTGACAGTGATAAAAAAAAAGATCTCTAGATTGAAATTATTGTTGCTAAGTAACCAGGTCCACACAGTACATATCTCAGACTAGCACTAATCTGCTGCTAACAATGAACTGCCACTAATGGCACATCCCTGCAATGACCTTATAGGCTAGCATCGTCCAGAAGAAATTCCTTTCAGAATACTCCAGGGCTGCCCTGCAATGTGAACCAAACAAAGGTAGTGCAGAATAGCCAAGAAATTCACTGCGGAAGAGCAGCACCAGGGTGAGCTGAAATGCTTAGTACAGACGCACCCAACCCCCAACCACAAAGTTATCTGATCACTCCTCATCCTAAGAAAATTAATCCATGAGGTTTTCTACAGTTGATGACCCTTCAGATACTGTCTGCTTTCTTAAGCATAAGGAGCATATGACACTGGCACAAATAAATAGAAGTCAGCTATAGCAAGAGGAAAGTATTTGTTCTACTTTTACTGCCGACTATCACTGCAAAAGATCACTTTCTACAATGTGATTATATCTGCAAGGTGTGGCTGTTGATTCACTGTTATGTAATGAAAGACATTTTATTAACAAGGAAAGGAGGATTACTGCTCATTACAATAATTTCTCCTGATAGTAACCTTGGTGTTCGAAAGATTTTAGTTTCATCACAGGTTTTATCACTTTCAAAGATACTTCAGAAATAAAATCCACAACATCTTTATAACTAAACCTAATGACAAATGGCAATCAAACAGAGCAACTCATTTAATGATCAACGGTGTGACAGGCATGAGAACTGCAGTGGGGAAGAAATAACGAGAAAGACCCTAAGTGCAATACTGATTGTAAGAATAAATGCGGGGGAGGCGAAATGATCACTGCAGCCACCCGTAGTATTTCAAATGCTCCAGCAGGAATGTGATAAAGCCAATGACATTCAGAATCAAGCTTTAGCCATCAAACTCTTAGATCTACTCAATGCTATTGATGAACATACGGACTTCACCTCCAACAGAAATAAATTCATCACACAGGTGAAGAATGACAAATATGGACAGACCATTGTGCATTTATATGCATGGAGGTAGGAACTTCCAGACATTCCTGTGCCCAGTGCATGGGTTCAGAGGCACTATATCATGCCCCTTTTGAAGGGGATACCAAAGTCTCTCACTTAAGTTTGTTGTGCAAATATGGAGCAGGCCTATGATTACAGACCAATCCATTCTTCCATCCAGGCCTACTGCTCTGCCTCCCATTACTCAGAAGTGCAAAATTATCCTTTGACCATAGTGAGAGGTCTCACAGTCTGCAAGCATTTTCTCATTTTTCTCCTCCTCCATAGCTTCAAACTAAGCAGGAACTGACACTGATATGTCAATCAAGTTCACCCTGTGAAACCAGCCCTAGAAACAGCAAGAGTCACAATAATTCATCAGGAAAGGATCCAGGACAACTTCTACCATATGTTTTTTCCCCAAACCTAAATAAACTACCTATCTGAAAATCATTTGCCTGCTAGCATTCATACTTCATCAAAAGTTTATGTTGAAGACCGACAGAAATGACAGAGATGGATAACTGCACCACATATAACTCCAAACAGATTTCCCTGATTTCTCTGGCTTAGCTGAGGCACATATACAATGGAGAAGAATACACAGATAATACAAAGAATTAAACAGAAAAAAACCTCTCAAATATAATTTCCAGAATCTGTTATAAATTGAAGACAGTGTTTCAGGGTTGTGAGGGTTTGAAGAGCTCTTCTGAGTGCTTCAAAAATGTTTTGTTTAGACCTGATAGACTGAGACAGCAAAATAAAAATTAACCTTAGAAGAATACATATGCTTTATTACAAAATTTTATGTACATGTGCAGACATAATTAAATAAAGCTGCAGTTTGAAAAAAAAGACCAAAGAAAATTGTGTCTAGATGACCTCTTGAGTTTTAGCTTGATAAGGAAAAGTAAATTCTTGCTGTACTCAAACTGTATTCTAACAGCAAAGTTAAGGTTATATAAATAAATATTTACCCACAGGGAAAAAGCCTTTACAACAGTAAGAGAAAACAGCTGGAATTTGTATGGCATTTTAAAACACATTTACTTAATGCTTTACTTGTTTAAGAGGTGACTCTCAGCCCTTTTGAAGTTCAGGTCATATTTCCACTTGACTTTTATGAAAACTGAACCAGGACTTCAAATATCAAAGAAAAAAAAAAACCTGAGGTACAAACAATGAATAAGAACCACATCAGATTTGTAAAGTTAATGAAGCAGAAACCAAAGTTTTCTTGCACTCAAAAAAGTAAAGGGTTATATTGGAAAATCTCAGGTAGAATGAAGCACCTCTTCTGCTTAATATATTACAGAAATCAGACATTTAGGATAGGGTTCAGTAAAATGTATTTATTTGTTTAGATTGCATGCAGCAAATGCTCACTAAATGAGTGCTTAAAGGAGCCATTCTGCCTCCCTTCTGGGAGAAGGAACTGTTTGAATGTAAATGCAAGTAACAGAAAAACATCATCAATTAAATATATTTAGTGTTTTAAAACAACTGAATACTTAAATCTTTATCTTCAACTTCATGAAAGAATAAGAAAACCTTCCAAGCTTGCATACATAAATAAATTACAGAATTACACATATATATTTATTTGTATAATATGCTACAATGCTAATTTGAATATTATAACTCCTGCTGTTTCTATTATATCACCCTCTTTCATTTAAAGGTGTTCCATGAATTTACCTCACTTTATTAAAGGTGTTTGAGGAGATAATTTTCCCTCCAGAGAAAGAAAATCAAATAGGATATTCTCTGCCTCTGACACAACCTGCTCTTATCAACTTTAATCTTCAAAAATTCCTACAAATGTGGGTGTGAATACAGAAGTAGGTTCATTCTCCTGTGTGATGTACTCTAGATGACCCTGCTCTGGCAGGGGGGGTGGACTAGATGATCTTTCGAGGTCCCTTCCAACCCCTTAGATTCTGTGATTCTGTGATTCATTGTAACACTTGCTATATGTTAGGAAGATGCCACTGCCTTCTCAATTAAATAGTCCCGCGATGAAACATTCACTTTGATGATCCCCAAGAGCAATATTCCTCATTTAGTTAATTTTTCTCTCTGGAATCACTTAATTTTATCATCTGAAACTTTCTGGTTTATGTCCTGTTGTATATATCAGCATTTAAAGTCGAAAAGAAGAAATTAATCTGTCTACATTTCAGCTAATCTGCTCCTGCTACGACAAAAGCTTTGGGTTTTTCAGTGTTCTCTTTTTTATTTGCATTTGTCTTTTCTTGTTCTTCAAAATTTGCCAATTTAAAATTTTTAAGATTCTAACAGTAGAATTAAAATAAAATTTAAAATTACAAATTAAATAAGTATTTTGAGACCACTTCGAGAATTATGATTTTATTAATTTTTTTTTAATGGAGGTTCTTTATCAGGAAAAAATATTAATATCTGTGCTAGTAGATATAGAGATTTTTTTTTAGTTTCTTTTTTACATACCTTACAGAAGAGCACAGCCAACGATGCCGGATCTGCCATATCAGACCAGCCATACCAGTCCTGTGAGGAACAGAGAGTTGGACTGGATGGTCTCTAGAAGTCCCACTTTCACCTTGACATATTCTATGATTCTACACTCTTCATAGCTTTTTGCAATTCACCCATTAGCACACTCTCACCAAAGCCTTGGATAATGGTAATGGGTTCCTGAACCATCAGACTACGTGGTAAGATATACAACACAGAGGATGAAATAAAAGTGAATTGTCTGGGTGTTTTAGGTTTGGTTTCTTGTGTTTGAGTTTTGGTGATTTTTTTAAACTAGTCATACTTAAAACATTTCTCAAATGCTAAACCACTGAAACTTTAAATCTTTACTATATATGAATTTTACAAAGAACATGCTTTCACAGTTCAGCAACTTCAAAAACTAACTGAAATTTTCAACACATATATCTTTGATTTTCTAATATTCTTATTCAAGGAATTGAAGAGATCAAAAATAATTCAGCATTTAGGACAATGAGATGCAGGCAACTACCCAGCACTGTACTGAACTTCTTAAATCACACCATGCACACTTCCTAATTTTAGTTCTAGCCTTCTCCTTCAACCTTAAAAATAAAGGTAGGAAATCACAGAATCACAGAA